>PQXN01000088.1:0-122941 GCA_004786275.1 Botryotinia convoluta | reverse complement strand
TTTGGGGACTGGGGGATTGGGAGTGGAGGGGGAGGGAGATGGGGAGTTTGTAAGTTGGGTTCTTATGGGTTTCATGGTTTTCATGAAAGATTTTTGAAAGGGGGGTAGGGGAGGGGAGATTGAGAGATCAGCTTTCAGTGGGAGGCGAGTGTTAATATACTGTGGGAATGAGTCTGATGCAGGTTGAGTGCTTTTTTTGTGATTTGGAGGAATGGAAAAGGAGAGGGGATTGGGGTGGGATTGTATGATGAGGGAGGTGTCTCTGTTTTTTGTTTTCTTGCTTGGTGAGTTGAGAGATACAAGAGAGTGTTATGGGGATGACTCGGGATAGGAATTCAAAGGAGGATTTTTCTTTCACTTCTGGAATATGCATAGATAAATTTTATTTCGAGTTCTTTAAGTTGGAGAAACTCATTTCTTTTTCTCATCAGTTTGTTTATTTGTTTTATATGCGAATGAAGGAGGGAATTTATTTTTTGGTCGAAGTGTATCTCCTGCTTTCTTATTATCGTTATATATACATGAAAGTTCATATGATATAAATAATCCTCCTGCATTGCGTCAGGTCACTCCATGATAATCCAAATTATTAGGAAGAGGAAGACATAGAATGAGAATTGAGCTCTCTCCGCAATTTGAAAAAATATACTGACTATAGTATATTTGTATCATTCTCACCTAAACGAAGTTTCATTATCTACTATCTAGACGATTCTTAAGATTTGGTATAAATTAATGGGGTTATTTGATTCTGGGAAGGAGGGATGGCAATGTTTCCTGAAAGCCTGATACACTCTGAGTTACATTGAAAGATTCAAAGTAAAATTCCTGTAGTGATGGAATGTAGGGAGGCTAGTGCTCAATCGTACTAGTGAAGCTCTCATTCTATACTCACTTGAAGTATCCAATATCAAGACCATTATTATTTAAATAGATAGGTAATCATATAAGATGTTCACTTATATGAAATTAAATTATTCGATATTCGTGTTTATATCAATATTCACATCCGAGTTGCATTTACATTTGTTTTCATCTTATCTTATTTTGTTTCTATTTTTCATTTTTTTAAAAAACAAAAAATCTTGACACGATAGTCTATGCTACTCTACTTTGATTTGATATATTACTTCTCAGATAGAAATTTACATCGCTCCTCATATAAAACATATTTATATACACAGTCACATCATCTATAGAGTCTTGTAATTAATATCAAAATCAAAATCAAAATCTCACCCCTCCCCTCCCCTCCCTTCACATACCTAAACGAACTCAATCGAACCTACAGCACAATACAACCTCACAAAGCGAAACAACCCAAGAACCCACCCTAAGGCAACCCCATAAAAACCTTTACCAACTTCCCATAATCCGGGGTCCCCAACCCCGTCACCGGATCCCACCCCGCCACCGCCTCAAACCCATCCGTTCCACACCCCGGATTCCTCCCACTCGTAATATCATTCATCGCCCCCTGATTCTTATACAACACCGGATTCACAAACCCGACACTACTCTTCCCCACTGCAATCCTCTCCTCATTAACCAAATTCAGCATTGCCGCAAAAGCCGGACAACTCGCACTTGTTCCAAACGCCAACGAAAATTGTCCATTAACCGCCGTCACATATTTAACTCCATTTGCACTCACATCAGGGTAACCCCTTACCATTTTCGAATTATTGTATCGCTCCGCGCCATACCCCGGCGCCGAATTCACATAATAAGCAGCCATGACTTCTTTCTGATATTCCGGGATGGGGAAAACATTCGAGAATCCCCCACCGCTGAAAATGACCTTCGACGCCGCGCTCTCAGGACTATGCACCGTGCTCCCGTTGAGAATCTGCGTGGCTCCCACACTCGTCACATATGGACACGTGCCTGGAAAACTGGGATTGAACAGCCCCGAAGATCCATTATTATACGCCCCCGTCTTGGAATCAATACACTGCCCCCCATTTCCCGCGACGCCGAAATCGCCCGAGGAATACAGGACCGAGACACCCTGGAGCCCTAACTTCATATACTCGTTACATTGACGCATTTCGTATTTTGCGCCGAGATCCGCTTCATTGGCCGAATACGAGGTCGAAATCACTTTGGTGCTTTGATAGCGTCCGCATTGGAGTTCGCCGGGGAAACCCCCGGGTTTGGTATCCGGGTATTGACCATCAACGTTGGGATCTTTGGAGTCGCCGCCTTCGGCTGTGCAGTAGGAGGCATCGATTGCTTCGAGGAAATTGTTGAAACTTCCTCCCTCGACTAGATCGCCGACTTGGAAGACGGTCACTTGTTGCGGGTTTATGAGCGCCATGGCGAATTCGAGATCGAGTGCACTTTCACCGTTGAAGGCGAAAGATTGGTTGGCTTGTTGCACAACGGCTCCGTCGATCAAATCGACAATTGGTACTTTATTCGCTTGATTGGGTTGGAATTGGTCAAACCACATATTTAAATCTGTTTGGAGAAATGCCTGCGGTGTATATTCGACTACACCCAGCGTATTATTCGTAGCGGATTTCGAACCCGGAGGAAAATTGTACAGGGCTTGAAGACAGGCGGTTGTGATCATGGTATCGCAATTTGCGAGCGTCATAAGAGCATTCTTGACATCGGCTCCTTGTTTAGGATTCGACGCATCTTCGGGACTTCCCATTTTTCCAACAGGTTTTGTATCCCCAACACCCATTCCGATTCCAGCACCCATCCCATCCCTCCTCCTCCTCCTCACCTCCTCCGCCCTCCTATTCAACGCTTTCAAAGGCTCCGGCAACTCCTTCTCCTGCCTCACTTGCTTCCTTCCCCCTCCACTCCCAACCTTCCCATCAAACCCCACCCCAGGCGTCACAAAATCCACATGCGCGCTCACCCCACTCGGCACACTATATTCCCCACACGCGACATGCCTCCCCCCCTCCTCATGTTCCCAAACAAAATACCTCGTCCTCAACAACCCCTCCGCCTCCTCCGTCGTCGCATTAAAACTAATCCACGCTCCCCCCTTACTAACCCTCACCCTCTCCGGTGCAATTCCCGAGTCTTGTAGCCAAGCCCGCACAACATCCACTGTTTCCTGAGACGGAGAAAACATATCTGCGATTTTGGATGCGCTCCAATGTTGACCGTAGAGCGGCGATTCGGGATGCGAGACTTGATTTAGGAATTCCTCGGCGCGGTGGAGATTTTGTTGCGTAAGGCCTATGCGGACGGGGAAAACGGCTTGAGGATGGAGACGTGCGGATCTTTTCCATTTGGGAGGCGGGGAGGATCTTTTTTCATGCACCACATGCGGTTTTTCTTCCCTTCTTTTGGCCTTTTCTTTCTCTCTCCTCCCACCGTCCACCTCATCCACAGCTCTCCCTCCAATCCCACCAACACTCCTCCCACTCGATCCATAAAAAGTCATCCCCTCCCCCTTCCCATTCCCCTTCCCACCCTCACTCCCAACCAACATCATCGTTCCCTCCGACGAAACCGGCGATGCACAAATCGCTACCACCAGGGTAGCGAACACACCCATCCCAATCCCAAAATGAAACCTCATTATTTTCCTTGGATGCTAAACCCAGAGCATCTGCCTACCAAAAAAAATCAAAAATCAAAAAAGACGAAAGGAAGTTTATTCACAAGTATCACCACAGCACATTCATTGATTTTGAAAAATAGTGTTACGCTAGTGTTTGCATTGGCTAAAAATTCCGGGTACTGAAACTATGAATGGATTCGATAATCAAATCGAAAGTGCATTTTTCTTATTATAGATACAAACCAAGTGATTAAGCTCTTGCGCACTATATGCCATACCCACATCATATAAGGCTTCCACGGATATGAAGTGACCCTTTTGACGATGCGATATGGATTCGAAGTTTTGAACAGAAAGCTCAAGACCAATAAAAAGACAAGCAAAAGCTTAAACTTTCGAGATGGACGAATATTTGGTGAAAGTCAATACAAAAATGGTTTCCAACCTTCTCGTGGTAACCATGTCTTACACGTGCAATGCACCAAATTCCCCGAGATCCAAGAGATCCAAGGTCTTGGGTGAGGCTGATGAGGATATCTTCGTGGTCAAGATCAAACCATTGACTTGCACGGATCTATTAATGATCAAAGGAAGAGCTTGCGAAATGATTGTTACCAGAGATGGAATGAATTGATGAGATAGTGGATTCTCTTCTTGTATCAATAATTCATTGTACCAATAAGCTGACGTGGTGAGTTCGAGATCAGTGGATACTAAAAGCTTGTAACAACAACACGGACTTCAAACCACTAAAAGTAATGAATTTTGAAACAATCAAGATTCATAGTTCAAACACCACCAGTTTTTAATTCGGAATACTTCTCAAAGGTTTTCTTCTGAAGAGCACGTTGCTCATTAATAACCTTCCATAATTCCGCGTTTTCTTTTCGTAACTTTTCTTCCTCGCTGGAGGACGAAGATGAAGACGAAGATGTAGCTGTGATTTGAGGTTGAGAAAAATCAAGTAATGCTTTTTCTAGCATACCCCTAGGAAATCCTTGATACTCCATGGCTTGATCAAACGTCGTTGACTTTTTGGTACCATTCAATTGAGCTGTGAATGCATAATTACCCTCGGCCAATTTCGGCTTAACGACGTTTATTGATTTTGTCTTTGGTGTCTTTGGGAAAGGAGATTGCATAACAAGGTTTGTTACGGGAGCATTCAAATCCGAAAGTTCTACCAAGAAAGCACGTCTTCCAGTATCCCAGTGGGCAATCTTTCCAGAAGAATGTCCCGAAAACAAACTTGTTCCATCATAACTCAGCCCTAAACAATGTACAGCACCAAAATTCTCTGATGGCGGGGACCAAACCGGCGAGTTAACTTGGACTGGGGTATTTTGTAGTCGGGTATCATATAATGGATTGATTGCTGAATTTGGTTGAATGAGTTCAATCATTTGTAATGAACCGTCTTCGAAACCCGTATAAACAGCTCTATCGCATGGGTCCAGTGCCATGCATAATGGAGTTGATGGAAGTAAGAATGTTCTTAGAAGATCACCCGTGTGGTAATTCCAAGCAATTATTGAATTGTCCTTACTCGCAGATATGCATATATTTGATGTGCTGGAACTATGACCCATGACGACGGAAGTTATGGTGGCTCGATGGTTTGACAAGGTTCGAATTGGCTCATGCGGTTCATTCGTATTTGTATGTAATGATAAAAGCTGTGGAATTGACCAAACGTGGAGATTTGAATCTTCGGAACCCGTAATAATGTGTGTTGAAGTTGAGGCCATACATGAAACCGGTTGTAAATGTGCAGCTGATGTTGAGACTTGTCTACCTGTACAGACCTAGACCCAGAAAGAATTAACACAAATGACTCCATGCATTCGCCATCGTGTCGCCATCAATGTAGCCATGTGGTAGCAATACCAAACGGCACAACACGACACGACGTAAGCTGCAGATAATAGAACGGGCGAAAAAACTCACCTCCCATAGTATGACCCGCCCTTCGGCTGTACCCAGTACTAAAAGATCATCGCCGACCAAAGTTAAAGTGTGTAACCTTTCTGGAAAAGAAATTAAAGCTTCTTGATTTCCACATTCCCTTGAATAAACATGAACAACCGCCTTATCAGCTTGTGCCGCGAAAATGTGAGTTGAATTTGCCGCGAGGGCATTAACTGCGGTCGAACTTTTCTTGAAATTTGATTCGATTTTCGGGGATGGATGTAATGTATGAATGTAAATCCCGATATCTTTTGCGATGGCAGTATTCGCAGTTCTTGGCTGAGCTCGAATGGATGAGATGAATTGTTCGGATAACATGATTGCCGATGGATGTCTTCTTCTCCTTTGATCGATTGATTGACAAGATATTTGATTGAATTGTGATTGAGATTATGAAATGGATATTTTATTTTGTGTTTCGATTCTTATCGGAGACACCGGTAATTGTGGGTATGAAGCTCTTGCCCTCGTAGATTCGTCGTGTTTTAAGATGACCTGGGGAGATTCAAATGTATTAACCTGTCGGGTTCTATTCAACGACGCCTTTTTTTTAGTGAAGTGCAGAAACCAGTAGCCAGTAGGCAGTAGCCAGTATTCAGTAGTCAATGACCAATTGCCAATTGCCAGTTGCCAGCCAACCAGTATAGTTCAACGGAACGGGCGCCAAAATGTGTAAATTTTTGTTTTTCTTGTTACTGGCGGGCTTGTAGTTGATTTACAAATCAACAAGGGAAAAGATGGGACGGATTGAACCGTGTTTGATCTGTGGTGGTGTCGTAGATGTTTTAGAATTTGCTTGAGAAGGGCATGAGAATGAAAATTTGCATGATGAAGATTAAATTTGATGTTTCTGGGGTAAATGTGTATTGAACCAATCAAAGGCGAGAGAAGCATGAGAAGCATGAGAAGGCTGCAGAAAGCTGCTAAAGGGTAAAAGAGGCTGCAGAACCTGATGAATCCTGAAATAGAATCGGGAACGAGATATCCCGTTCAAGGGCTAGGGAAGGGGGAGGGGGAGGGGGAAGGTTTCCTCAATTTTTTGTCGGGATTTAATTCTAATGCCAATGACAATGCCAATGTTGATACCTGAATATCAATACCAATATCAACATCTATATCGACGTCAGTTCCGATTCCGAATTCCCAGTTGACTGGTTAACATGGGGGTGAAGGAAGATCATGAATCAATCTGCGTATGGGTTCAAGTATTGGACATGGTATTGGTGTGTGGATGAAGTGATGCCCATCGAGGCTGACAGTGAAGGAAGAAGAGAAAAGGAAGTAGATCTGAGGCAACAGAACCAAAACCATGGGGTCAATAGGATGAAGGATTGAATGGATCTACTCGTCATTTTCTTCGCGTATCGTGACTTTATCTGGTAGAATGACAATCTTAATGAACTCCATTGAACTCCATTGACTCCATTGACTTGCCCCCGAAACTACTCCATTGGATGCGTTACCCAGTTATAGCCCTGGTCGCTGCCCTGGTCGCCCTGGATATTCCAATGCAACCTTGGAGACGCCAGCATTCTCAGCCAGACTTCGAAGTTCAACCAGATTCTGGGAAAACGATCAACATCGTCCATGCTCGGTGAATGGTAAATGCGGATATCATCATTTGAGTCAAAAGTAACGCAACGAATCCGGAAGAAAGGCATTTCCGAATAATTGGATAAGGCATGAGCATCTCTTCACATCCTGGATGTCTCACTTCTTAGTCTGGATCTGTCAAACAATCTGTCAATTATTACACCCAGAGAAACTTATAGATCTCATGGGTATCATGGACCTTGTTACTCAACTCGATTAGACTACTCTTCTAGTAGTCTAGCAAGTGATGAGTCGATGATGGCACGATGGGTCAGGTCATCGCCGTCGACTAACCAACCAAACAAGCAACCAAACAAGCAAACCAGTATGATGTAAAGCGATTCAAAAAGCTGAGATCAAAATATCATCTGTACTTTGATAACACCAAACACCAAACATGAAGGAACTCATCAGTATCTAGGTACCGAATCGAGACATTTCTCGTTTCTTAATCTCGAAATTGCTCTTTCCTTTTTCCTTTCCCCTTTTTTCCAATCATTCGCGCCAATTATCGCCCTTTGAGGACATTTTTCGATTTTAGGTACCAAAAGCTTAGCTGTTTGGTTGCTTGGCTGGTTGGTCTATTCTTTTCAACATGGTAGAATCTATCTTTATATCTAATTGGTGATTTATTCGAGTTTGAGGAGAGTTAAGGGTTATACTCTTAATATCATTAACTCTATTGGCTTTTCTTCTTTCAGAATAAGAATAAAATGACATTAAGATCCTCTCATTAATTCCATTTATACATTCATTAATTTATTCATTCCCTTGTCACGATTCGTTTATTACTGACTAAAGCATACTAAGTACTTTCTTCTTTCTCCAGATACTTTTCGCTTTCGTACATTGGACAACTTTAATTACCCAATATAGCAAAGGACAGTAAAGTAAGTTGACGGTTGGACCCAGTCACCCAGCTCCACAGCAACAAGAGGGCGCAGCTATCGTGAATAGGGCACCAGGAGCGAATTGAGTTTGAATACCTACCAAAAGTTACAGCTTGGGTATAAAATTGAGGACTAATTGAGAATACCTAGTCTATCTAGTCCTTTATTTTTCGCGTCATTGACCAATAGAATCATCATCGGGGATCCATTACACTTTCGGCTTCGGGCTTTACCTTTTTCCACAGGGCTATTGCAGTATAGCAGGGCTTAAGGATTAAATGAGCTATAGAAGTCAAACGAACGGAGCTTTTGTTGATCAATGTAATGTCTAGTAGCTGGTAGCTGGTATCTACGGAGTCGTAGCTAGTATCTAGCAGCTAGTTGCTAGAACGTGATGAATATGATGAATATGTGATTGAATGTAATCATTAGATTGAACAGATGAACAAACGAACAAACTAGTGAGGCTGAACTTTTTTTGAAGGGTGGCCAGCGTCCTATAATGGCCCAAGTGGTTGTAACTTGTAAATCCGTTTGTTACACATGACCAGCTGGAAAAGTGTAATGAATCCACTCAAATAAATTACCTGGGCAGTGGCAGTGGGCACTGGGCAGTGAGCAGTGAGCACCTACCTAGGTACGATTCTCCACTTATTTCTTCCCGAAGACTTCTTCTTCTTCATTTCATCATTGTCACCCATGGCCAGTGATACATCTTTTACATATTATCCATGAAACATCAGTAATCATACCACGACCCAATCTCATCGAAGTCATCTTGATCCCCCAGATCGAAAGGAGCATCAAACAATCTGACCCGATCAAACATATACCAAAGACGGGATCATGGGTAGGGGAAGGGAGAGGTTCATAGAATGAATGTTCTGTGCGTATGTAGAAAGAACGAACAACCTTCATTAACCAAACTTAGTTTCTACTAAGAAAAAGCTTATTCGAACAATCTATATTCACAACCACAATTACATACGATTACATACTACTATGGATAGGGCAAATCCCCGAACCCCCATAGTTCGTTGCGCTCGAACTCATCTCATCGATCTTGATAAACTTTCCGATATTCTCGAGCGCAGCGAGGACGGGGGTTTGGGGGCTTGCCCCCATAATTATCTTCATATTCATTCATCGTGTACGCAGTAGATGAAAAAAGGAAGTATGATCTCCCCTTTCAATTTCCTTCGAATCTCATCATTCAACCAATCGCAATTCTGTCCTACCCTCACATTCGCCTTATACTCAGGTACATATTCATGCACATCTACCCTTATGCACGCAAATATGGATTGATCTACAATGTCCCGAGTGAGGCCCCAAAAAGCAAAAGTAAACATATACTTCTGACGAATGTTGGATCTCTCGTTATATTCTGCCTAATTCGCTCTAAGTTATTTGTGTCTCAACTACCGGGTCTTTCCTTAGCTCTTGTAAGATTATCACCAGCATTAGAACACCATCAATTCGTTCCCAGAGCTTTACCCTGGAGATTTACCCTGGAGATTTGCCCTGGAGATTTGCCCTGGAGATTTGCCCTGGAGATTTAACCCTTGAGCTTCATTAACCTTGTATGTATACCCCTTCCCCTTCCGTGCCCCCTGGTCTATAAAAAAACAATGACGCCTAGAGAGTAGAAAGTCATCGCCGGGTCATTTATAAGTAGACGATTCCACTTTTACCCCAGTACATAACACAGACCACAAATTTAAATGTTGTGGTTCTGATGGTTCGACGGCTAGGTAGGTAGTTACAAATTTAGTACCAAGTACTAATAAATACTAATAAGCCCATTTATTATTTATTATTTATTATTTATTATTTATTATTTATTATTTATTATTTATTACCTAGGTATATACTCGTACATGGGTAAAAAAAAGAAAAAAGTGGTCTGTTTTTACTTTTGCCATGCTTTACCTCATTCTCGGGCTCCAGTTGGTTACTAGGTATATAAATGCACGGCATGTCAAAAAATCATCGACAGGGAGATCCAAAGATCCATGATCTTCAATCCCTTGTACAAATCATCCCAAGGGGGAGGTCATAAGGTTCCATATAATTTACCTTGCTTTGTTTTTCGATGATTTCTACCCCGGAGAAAGGAAGATCATATAAACGCTTCCATCATCTCATCGCATTACCATCAGAATATAATATGATATCGTTTTTCATCATCATCTTTTAATCTACACTTTTGTATACAATACACACTCCTTAGACCTTTTTAATTGATTGAGTGATACATACACCATTCATCGTCACTCCTTTTAAAACATCACCATGGGTTCATCAACCACTCAAAACATCAGTCAAAGACAAACCCATACTTATCAAAAATCTACTTCTTCCATTTTGCCAAAGGTACATGTGCTGCGCAAAACATATCAAGCACCCTCCAACCCACCCTTTGCTCACCATGAAAATGAATATACGGAATCACGAACACTTTCTACGAGAGCTTCTCTACCGAGTTTGCACACCACCATGTTTAAACAAGCAAATGCCACTTCGGCTTTGTTGAGGCCTTCATCTGCACATACATCTAAAAGAGCAGTGTCTGGTATGAAACGACTTTTACCCCTCAGACTTGCTACTCCACCACTTTCAGAAGATTCGGAAGATTCAGATTCACACTCCGTATCAACACCATCTAAGAGGTCAACTTTTGGACAACTAGAACGTTTGGGAGACTTATCGGATCTGGGAAATATATCGCAACGGAGATTACACGGTACATCACTTTTAGCGATCCGACCAGAGAAATATCGAGACACTCCCATTATTTCAACAGATGGATCGCCTTTAATCGGAAGTCCTCTTTATCAAGAGAGTTATACTAAGTGGGATGAGATCGAATGTACTACATCTAGTATCATCGATGCGTATGAAGGATTGAGTGATTCGAGTTCAAGCAAAGGATGCGGTTGGGATGACTCAAATCATGACACACATGAAACACAAAGTGCGACATTATCACCTATGTCCCCAAGAAGACGTCATCGAGCAGATTCAGAGTTGTCTTTCAAATGTTTGGGCGAAGAAAATGAGGATGCTGAAGAAGGCAAAGAAGGTGAACAATCTGAATCTTCGTGGTTTGCTGGTTCAAAAACCAAACGCCGGACCGCTCCTAGACTGTCGACTTTGGATATTGAAGAATGGCTCGACGATAGTGAAAGTAGCATGTGTGAGAGTTCAGATGATGATGAATCTGATGACTTTTTCGTAAGTTATTCATTCCAATCAATTTAACAAGTACTAATATTTTCTAGGCATGCGCAACCGCTCTCGCACCAGCTAAAGCACAAGTTATTCATGTGAATCATAAAAAATCTCAAAGCTTGTCTATTACTATTCCAGAAAGAACAACACCAGCTGGAATTTTAAAGCATTCCGATTCATCTGCTCTTCGAAGATTAACCTCTCGTTCTCCGATCGAGACATCCCCAATGGATGATTTAGCCATGTCCAGTCCTCCAACTTCACCCGATGAACCAGAACCCAACAAATTTTCTAACTTCAGTCAACTAAAAATCTCTCGTTCACCAGCAGATCTTTCTCCAACACCTGCCTCTCCAGATACGATACTTGATATCGTAGCCGCAATCGAAGAATGCACTTCGAACTTTCCTACAAAAATGTTATTAGCTGATACTCCATGTATATCATCCATTCGTTCACACCTTAAAGCTACATCAACTGCCTCTTTCAAATCATTTCAGCGATCAAAACAACCACCACCAGCACCATCAACCACAACACTTACCCCACCCCATCAAAAAGGTCTCAACCGTCGCAATCGTCCTCAAACAATCTGTCTCTCCCCAACCGAGACCAAATCCTTCAACTTTTCCATTCCCACCACCCCACCCGTCACTCCCCCCTTCAGTCCCGATTTCTCCTTCTCCTCCCTCGCACCCGCAAATACACCCAGCACCAACAGCGCAGGCCCCTCTCCCATCCTCCCCACCTTCGCCTACCAACTCGCAGCCGCCAATCTCCAACCTCTCCACGCTATCTTCCCCGTCTCTTCCGATTTCCTCCGCTCCGCTCTCTACGCCCATATCCTCGCTTATATCTTCCTGCAATCGCTTCCCTCATCTTCTACCCCTCCATCCAGTACCCCTCTCGCCCGTACCACCACTATCAAACATTCCCACTCCGCTTCCCACAGTCTCCGCAAATCCTCTTTCTACAATACTACCTTCTCATCTTACACATACAACAATACATCTCTCGTTGGTATCCCCGCCAAAGCAGCCTCCACCCTCGGTCTCTCAGCATCAACATCTATTCGTCGTAATGGAAATCTGGGAGGAGGAGCAGCGCAAAACAAGAAGATCGAATTCAATCTCAAGAATTGCATAGGCAAATTGTTGAAGGGTATGCAGGGAAGTGTGGATGTGGATGGAAATGGGAAGGAAGTGGAAGGATGGGTTTTGAGAAGTTTGGTCGAGGTTGTGAGAGGGTGTGAGGGGATTTAGTGGGATGGTTTTTCATTCTTTGATGATATATTTCTATTTCTTTTGTATAGTTTACTCTTATTTGTTTTTTATCGTTTCGGGGGATGGGAGGGAGGGAAAGGAGGGTAGGGATTGAATTCCAGCGGTTAGTAAAGGGTATGATTTATGGTATATTATGATATATATACCTCTAAAATACCATGGTAGTAAGGGAAGGAACAGGATAGGATAGGATATCTAGGCCAGGCCATTCATTTATCGTCATTGTCATCGTTACTGTCATTGTTCTTTTTATTTTGTGTTTTATTTTTCTTTCTGTTTTTGTTTATTTATATCCATCATCGTCTTTATCAGTAACTTAGCAAGCAAGGTGTTTTGGGAGCGGGAATGGGAATTGGACTTTTTATCGAGAGGTATGAGTATGTATATATGACTTTCGATTGATGGGATGGATTAGATTAGATACCTAGATACTTACTTACTTTTTAATCATTGATTCTTGTATATAATTTAAATATTTGATATTTATTTATTTATCTATCTACGTTCTTTCTATCTACTTACTTACCTATCTATATATGTCTTAAATTGTATTGAATCATATTATATATCTAATCAATCAGTACCGATATCGAACAGAACGAAACGAAACGGAATACGACATTCCGAGCGATACATCCGTGTGGGAAGATGAATATGTATGTTTCATCTCCGGATTGCGGATTTAACTTTATTATAATTATATTGGGATTTGTTAGAGGACTAGGTAGTTGGTCCACCTGGTGGTCTGGATGGGGATAAATGGATTATGTAATGTAATGTAATGTGATATGGGTTTGCGTAAGGTTGTATAATAAGGTTTAAGGTTTAAGGTTATATATAAGGTTAGGTTAGCGAGTTAGCTCTTTAGCTCAGGTTAACTTGTTTGGTGTTAGTGTATTTATAGTATGTGCGTATGTGCGGAGATATGGTGGGAGGGAAGGAGAGAGGAGAGAGAGGAAGGTAAGATGGTAGATTGGAGGATTGGATTTGATGGTGGGAGAGGGGGGATTGGTATGATTTGTGATGGGAATGAATGGATAGATGGATGGATAGATTGGCGAGTGAGTGAGTCAGTAGATAGGTATGTACGCATAAGTTTGGTTTCTTAATTTAGCGGATTAGACGAATGAGCGGATAAACAATATCATATATGCAAACAGAATGAAATTAGAAGTGGAGTGAATTCAAAAGAAGATTGAGTTTATAATCATCGTAGGAAGGGAGATCGGAGAATATCTTGGCTCGGAAGCGGGGAGCGGATTTGGCGGGTAGGGGAGGGATATGTATGTGGGTAGATATGGATATGTGTCTAGCCGAATTTATATGTATATCTACATGTATATCATAGACAGTGTACAGATTTATCGAATTCGAAAAGATGATATAAACTTCAACTTCTTATTAATCAACGAGAGAATGTTTGCGGTCTGGGAGATATAATTTATGTTCTGAGTATGAATAGATAGGCAGGTACCTAGGGTTTGTTTGTCAAGTGTCCTACATGAGGATCACTTACTTCTGGATGACCTCGCTTCACTTCACTATTATTCTAAACTGCTTTGCTTTTTTTTTTCTCATTTATCAAAATCAAACATCATGTAAAAGTCTCGTGCTTCTCATAAACTGATTCCATTAAGAAAGTGAACAAAAACCAAGATATCCCAATAGAACTCCCAATCCCATACCATGCTATCAGATTTGTCTTGTTGGGTAATGAATGATAACTACAAGATGATGATTCGGATACATAGTGAATCAATATTGCTTACCCAGGTAGGTAGGTATTCATGGTGAATAAGGTTAGTAGGTAGGTGACTGGACTATCTAGGATTGATTTTCATTACTTGGATTTCTGGTTTACTTCTTCGAGTACATATGTTCACAAGTCAATACATTTCATTTATCTAAGCAGACATTTGGATTTTCGTTCTCTAGGAAAACTCCATCAATATCTCCAAATAAACACCACTTCCCTAAACATCACTCACCACCCCCAAAGATGCTTTACCCCATCTCCATCCTCCTTCCCCTCTACATCTACCCCCTCCCCCTCGCCTGGAACTGGCTCTTAACAACCATCCCCCTCTACCCCTCCATAACCTACACTCTCGTCATCAACCCATCCACCGGACCCGGTGCCCTCGATTCCTTTCCTGATCCCAGCTACATCGACGCCATCGCCTCCCTGAATGCATTTGGCAATGTACAGTTATTGGGGTATGTAGATACGGCCTATATGCATAGATCTGTTGAGGATGTTGTTGCCGAGGTGGAGACTTGTATGTATTTTTCTTCCCATTCCTTATATCTGGATCTTGAGTCTCAAGTATTCCAATTTGTCCATCTCCTCCTCCGTCATTCACAACCAGAGAATCAAACATACACACACACTTACATCCTTCTCTCCACACTAGACAACCACTGGCAAACCAACCCCTCAAAGGATATCCACATGCACGGCATCTTCTTCGACGACTGCGTCTCCAATTGGAACGCCAGCACCTCTCGATTCATGAGCACCATCGCTACCTCCGCCCACCAAGCCAATCTCACCGTAACATTCAATCCGGGCGTTATTGCCGATCCTGCATTTTTCGCTCTCGCAGATAACATTTTAATGATTGAAGATACATACAATGCTTCTAAAGCATTACCGAGTATTGATTCTAGTGAGTTTTCATTCTCTTTTTGTTTTGGTATTTTCCTTCCCGAACTTTAAAGTTGTGAGTTATTACTCGGTAACTAATCTACTAACACAATTATAATTTATTAGTTCCCACAAACCAACGTTCCAAATCTTCAGTTATATTCCATCATTTTACCAGCTCGGCAAGCAATCAATCGACTTTTGTAGAGGAAATCTTGCAAAAGGGTATCAATTCGCTATACATCACCACCAAAGATTATGTTAGCCAAAGTGATCTCTGGACACAATTTAACGCTGCCATATCCGCAGGTACAAGTCTTACTTAAGATTTTTGTTTGGGAGGGAGGCGGTGAGGTAGGGGAAAAAATCATAATCATTAATGACTGTTCATGAGAAAAGCATCGTCAATATGACTCAAATAGCTAGCTCGGAAATCTGGTATTTCCATCAAATCATTGATCATCAAATAGATAGGTAGATAAGTTAGCATTCATCTCTCACGCTAGCTAGTCATTCGAATCTCGATCGCCATATCTATGAATAATATGTTTCACTCCATCTCCCAAGTCGTTAAAGGTTTCAAATCTGACAAATCATGTGATTAATTCAAAATGTTTCACCATCACAACATAATATAAAAAAGAATATTAAAAATCAGTACTCCAACTCTAACAGTCGGTCAACTAGTTCCCTCGTGGGGAAAAGTATCTTTCCCGCTAATATGCCCGGTGAGTAACGTATATCGTACGCTATTCAAAACCGTTAGGCTACGAGCATCGAGTTAGCACATACATACCTATCTAGTATATAAGAGCTCATCAAGCACCGAGCGCATCGAAGTTTAAATTATCAATGGAAAGGAAAAAATCAAACTTTATTAATTCAGCCCTTTATCGTTATTGCGTCATGAGAAACATATTGAAATCGTATAGTATCTCTAGATAGATAATGTATGAAAACATTATATCTAGTATAACATGTGTATTTGTGAGACATGATTACTATCTGACTTTTATCGATAGTCATGAACTTTGGGGGGAAAGTATGCCATATTGTTGGATTCAATAAGATTGGAGTATTGAGATTATATTGTATACTATTGAGATTATGAATCCCGAAGAGTATATGAAATGAGATGTATATGAAGATATTCGGACTATTGTAGAACTAGATACTGATAGAAGAGAAGAATCTGGTAATTCGAAATTGAAAGTTGTATATTATTGAATTTATATGTATTTAGAGAATCGAAGTTCAAGATGACTTTCTGTAGTATGAATATTGAAAATGTTGTCAAGAAGAGAGGGGAATTTGATTTTGAGGAGCGATTAGGTTGGAGATGATGATGATGGGATGGTTTGATAAGTGGGTGTATGTGGCTTGGAATTTCGGGTCTGTGTATATATTTTGCTTTTCCTAGGTATCTTGCGAATGCTTCGTATGAGTGCTGTATGGGAGTAATATAGCTCCGGCTTTTTTCTTCTTGATATATCGAGTGTGTGGATTGGATTCTGGTCATATATGGATGGATCTTTTATTAGCTGAGATTGAGATTGAAATTGTACTTGGTTCCTATCTTTCTTTCTATGGTTATATTCATGGCATTGATTTGATAGAGACTTAATAGAATAGGAAATTAGAGATTCTCGTCTGAAAACTTGGATATTCGTTTTCAATTTTGTCGCTGATAGGAGTTTCATAGCTGAGGTTCTTGCCATTTTTGTTAGACTTAAGTATTGAGGATAGTAGCAGGATCTGATACAGATCAGTTGGAGTGATTGAAACGATATAGATAGAACGAATATGGAAAGTTATGGTTTTCTTTGGAGGAGTTATTGGAATGTTTAACTTATTTCATTCTTTCAAGTCTTTGGGGATAATGCTATTGTAGTGTGGAAGTCGAAGACTTTTACGTGATCGGGTATTTCACGGTATACCTGGAACCTGAAAAGGACATTTTCCATGAGAAAGACTTTAGACACATTGATAAACTCGAAAAATTGCATGCAGTTTCAATGAGCACAAGGGTATACGGGAAAGAAGTCGCCATTTCCGCACTCAATTCTGCTATTTTCATTTTCCATCATATAAATATGTATGTAGATTTTTCACACACCTGTTTCTAAGAAGCCACACTCTCACCAAAAAGTAAAAACAAGAATAGAAGGATTTTCCCTGCATCCAAATACAACATTCCGTCAATTCACCAGCTCGACGTTGTCATCACCCCTCTTCCCCGCCCCGTCCGCTCCACTAAACCCCATAACCGACCTTCCAAACTAATACACTAATTCCCCACTGCACTATTAACCGCAGCCACGAATTGAGTCCACATATTACTCTGACTTGTATATTCCACCGTTGTAATATACACTTCCGCAACGCCAGAAGCAACAATCGAGTTAACGGTATTAGTCTGCTGAGATTGAGAACCACTGAAATCGTAAAGAATGACCGAACTTTGCTCTTGTTGAGTATTTGCAATTTTTTTCAACTTATCACCCCTGCCGGAAGAATAGGCCGAATAGTCATCTTCAATCATAACAACTTTGTCGGCGATGGTGAAGAATTCTGCGTCGGCGATGGTACCGGGGTTGAAGTGGACGGTGAGATTTAGAGCGTGGGCGTTGTCTGCGATGGTGGTCATGTAGCTGGAAGAGCTGGATGTCCATTCGTTGACTGCGTCGTCGAAGAAGATTCCATCGACGGCGATGTTTGCTTTAGTGTAGGTAGACCAGTATTTATCTATTTCTTGATTAGCATTTTCTTAGCTCATCTGTTTTTAGGAAGGTTTTACTCACAAGTCTCGACTTCTTGGTCAACGGCAGCAGTACTCTTGGCCATGTATTGGGTATCCACATATCCCAAAAGTTTGACATTGTCATACTTTGTCAAATTGGTGATACCAGAGATGTATTCATCTTCTGGGTAGTCATTCGGGACTCCTGGTCCAGATTCTGGATTGACAATGATGGTGAATGGAAGAGATGGGTAAGCTGCAATGGCATTGGTGGCCCACGTCCAAGCACCTTGAGTAGGATAAAGGTACAGAGGAAGAAGAATAGAAGTACCGAGAACCATTTTTGCGAGTTTAGATGGAAGAAATAAATGTGCGAATGAATGTGCGAATGAATGTATGAATGAATGTATCTACAATCAAAAGAGTGTCCAGACTCTGGTAAGGATTGACAAAAGATCGTAAAGATCGAAAAGATTGGAAGGATTGAATGTAGAAGTAGAGAGCGACTAGAAAAAGAAAGAAGACTATATCGTCAGAAAAGATGATGTGGTACAAACTTTACAGAAAAGTAGTCTTAATATATATGATGTGAAATGCAATGTAGATACTCGCTGTGGGCCATGTCGATCTCCTTAATTTATATCACCCGCATTTTTTGGACGCGGGGAGTGTGGGCCAGGGCTGATTTGAGATTGATTAAATTGAACCTCTAGGCAGGCAACCCCAAGAAAATAAAAACCTCCTTACAAACGCGCGGAAACCATTCATTCGTAGGGGATATTGATGTTTAGCCGCCCCCATTAGGGCTCTACTCATATCACATCCTTGGCTGTGGGTCGAAAGGATCTGAGTCTAAGCTTCGAATTTGTCAATCCAAGAACTTTAAAATTGAGGAGCAAATAGAGATCTGATAGGATTTTGGAGTATAAATGTTTCAAGGGGGTATTTTCCATATTCTAATGGTTGCGTAGCCCAATTTAGTAATTTAGGAACTCCAATCACATTATGATCCGGCTAAAAAGCTTCTTGGCAAACAAAAGTGTCTCTTGTGCCGCTGGGTAACATAGTACGAAATGACTAAGAAGTATTAAGCAGAAGCCATTAATTGGTTATTGGCAAAGGATTTTGCTCGCGATGAAACAAACCATTCTATGCATGGCGCTTTCTAGATGAGATGATGGAATTTTTTCAACCATCTAGATCGTATAATCCTGTAGTACTACTCGAAGAATAAGTAATTGATGCAGGGGCAATTGAAAGGAATTCTAATGGTACCTTAAAAGCAAACATACACTGAATGAAAGCCTAGAATATTAATTGACATCAAACGAATTTCGGTGACTCTTTTAAATTCGAAAAATGATGCAATAATTAATTCGAATTCGTGTTCAAGCTTAAAGTATATGTTCATATCCATATATTGTACTGCGTAATTCGTGCGACTTGTTGGGAAACATCAAGAAGATTGGATATCTTAATGACCTCTCAGATTTCGGAGAGATCAATTCTAGGACTATAGAAGATTCTAGGGATATAATGTGTCATGACAAAAGCATATAAAATAAGCATAATAAACACGTGGGGTAAGATTGCAACCCTGAAGCCATCCCTCAGCTTCCTTCTTCCCATGTAAAGAGCAAGGAGAGGGACTTCGCGGAGCGCCCGTTAGCTTCAGGAGAAATGAGCCGGGCTCCGGGAAACCAATTTTTGAATTAAAGCCGAGCTATAAGACGACGAGGTAAATTTACATGAGTAAGAAAGGCACAGAGTCTTTTGAGGTTGGTGAGCGGACAGGCAAATCCAACATGAGTGGTAGAAAACATCAATCTTGCGAGCAGCGCCCAAGCCGATTCAAATAATATGTAAAAGAAAGAAATTGCAAATTATGCATAGTACTGAATTATTGTGATTTTAATGTCTTAAGACAGTTGCGAAGAATGCCACATGAAGATACAAGATACCTCATAATATCCCCTCGCAGGCAATGGAAGCGGTTAAAAGTTACACACGTCGTCAAACTACTGATTGCAATTTCAAGCTATGACATTGATTGGAGAAATCATGAGCCTTATTGAAGATATCCAGGAGGCTTATTAGAACAATGCGCATATTTGGCAAGTGCTTACCTTACATCGCGACGGGACGGCACGACTGTACAAATCGTGTTTATCAGTAGTCATGCCCAACGTAAGCATGATAGATGTATATTACCGATACCACGCCCATAACATTGGCATGCGAACTATAGACAAATTGAGAAGCAGTCGATATCGCAAAATAATAACGATGTAAAGACTCGTACTCTCTGGAAGTAGTCGTTTAGACGTCGACACTTTGATTCGTATAGCGTCAGAAGCATTGAGAAGCTTCGGTATCTGCAAATAGCCCTGAAAATATGCATGGGCTTAGGATGAGCAGAAATGGCTAAAGCTGGCGTTCGCGAGATGTCATACAATGAATGGTATGAGCCCTTTCGTTATCATAATCCACTAAGTACAGATCCACTAGTCACACTTGTATAGAGTACTTGAGAAGCATTATTGATGCTAGTTTAGGGGAATCGTCGGGTTCATAGCTTTTCAGTAGCCATGAGACTTAAGACCAATTTCGGACGAAGGGAAGAAGATGGTGACTTCTGATGACGCAAAGTAGATTTCATCTCCCTTAGCAAGGCTTCCCATTGAGCATGGGAAATAATTTTTAAAATGCTGACAGGATCAGCCCACTATGACTATCATCCACCGACAGAGTTTTTTATGCCTTCAATCCAAAATATTCCATATCAACACGAAGGCTTTCCCAAGTATAGATTGTAGAGACCCATTGATCTTGCTCCAGTCTTATGGGATATGTAAGTTGATTAACGCGTCATTATAATGATACCGCAGACGCTGCAGGTAACAGTACGTTCTCAGCTGCCGGCGAATTTCTTTTATCAAGACTTCGAGGGTTCATGCTAGAGATCGTTCGGCCGAGCGAGGCACAGGTAGAAAGATGGGTGGTGGAGATGAGTGAGAAAGATGCCCAAGACTTGACTTGAGGTGCATCACGCTGAGAAAGTAAGTTATCTAGTATGACCATATGAGAGGTCTTCATGTAATATGAAGACGCACGAGATTGAGCACTAATAGCAAGAAATGCGCAGAACGGAGTGAAAGGAAATATTGAAGCTCAACGCACGCAAGAAGGATGGTGCATAGAACAACCGAGACAATCGCAAACATGCATATTTTGTAAACAAAATCTCTCGGCCGATTCGCTCAGATCATTGACAGCAACAACTTGGAAAGCGTTCAGAAATCTTGAAAATTCGACGCGATCTGCACAGATTCCTCAAAGACTCAACATCTAATGCCCAAACATGACTCAATTAGAACAAGACGGTATATATGCAAAGGCAATGATTTATAGAAGTGTGGAAATCACTACCAGCCATGAGATACAATAACAAATGGGTAGTCGTCGATCACGACTTTTTGAAGTGTTGTACGGTGGAGGAATAAATGTAATGTACCACGCGACGCGATGAGATCCGGGTCTAACTATTTTGGGAAAGAGGGGGTAAATAACCACGCTAGGCCCATTTGACCTCATCACCACTGCCGAGCCCCATCTAATTGTAGTTTAGGTTGCTAGCTATCTCTGTTTCTATGAAGAGTTCCTCTGCATAAATCAATCAAAGCAACCTTTAAGTACAAAGAGTACTCGAGAAATGGCCTTCTGGCTTGTCTTTTGCACTACGCCAGTGCCTTTCGAGGTAAGCCAAGTCATATCATTGGATGAAGTGACTCTGACGATTCTTCAGACAATTTACCTTGAGGAAGAAAATAAATAGGCATGATAATCAATTCCTCACAAGCAGAACAGCGACGCTGCGAGCAATTTTAATGTGACAGAACTTCCTTCGAAACGATTCATTGCTAACGCGATCGGTGGTTACCACTTTGTATACAGAATTGCAATGAGTCCCCCATTTGATTCCATATCCACGAACTTCTTGATTTAACAAAAGAATTATAATTACACCTCGCCCGCAAGCTGACAATATTGGCTTGAACGTGATCACAACAATAAAAGAACAATAAAAAATAGTTATTAAAAATTAAGCTGCCCACAAGCAAAGCAAATTCTCCATCGTCTCTTCATATCCCTTGAGCGATTGTACAATTTTTCAGATACTCTAATCATCCCGCTGCAATCCGGTTCTAAAGAACGTAAAAATAATGCACCATCTTAGAAACGCCAAGACCATGCAAAAATC
This sequence comes from Botryotinia convoluta, assembly GCA_004786275.1. NCBI lineage: Eukaryota > Fungi > Ascomycota > Leotiomycetes > Helotiales > Sclerotiniaceae > Botryotinia > Botryotinia convoluta. Next base: position 100,793 of record PQXN01000088.1, on the reverse strand, counting down.
ATTGATATCAAGTGAGCGAACCATGAGCACTTTTCCAGTACCTCGAGGTATCAAGTTAAAATATATTAGGTATTTCAAGAACTTATATTCTGTATCGAGCTCGTGTCAGGAAATCCGAAACCCACTCGTGGCTATTGTCCCTGTAGAATTCATGGGTATGCGAACTCCTGAATTCGCTTTGAAGAAACACTTCGAGTTCATCTCTGGGTGATTTGGAGAAAACTGTATCCAAGTAGCTGCTAAGCATTGTCCATTATTATATTGTGCGCACGATTCCAAACAGTTATTCAGAGTCGGAGTTGTGACGTTGGTTAATTCGATATCTTCTCCTGGTGAAGAAGTCAAGTCGATAGCACAAGCTATACGAAACTCTATACTCGGTACAGGTGTTGTATAGGTAGTGTTGTTGACGTTGGGACAGCCAGCTGAGTCTACGAATTCCGTGACTGTTGGAGCACATCCTGAAAGTGTTCCCGTTGATTCGGATTTGGGGGTATTGCTGGAAACACTTGTAATCAGTTTTGTCCCTTTTTATTGTCGCATGCAGAAATACCTTGAGTGGTTGTTATGCTTCCCAACCCATCCTCCAATACCACCTCCAATACCCCCTCCGATTAAGAAAGACACCACAGCTATGAAAACAATTGGTACCAGCCCGAATTTTTTCTTTTGTTTTGGCGGAGGTAGATAACGCGCAAGATCGTATGCTCTTTTTGGTGGTGGAAATGTGACTTCTTGGAGCGGAATATTATCACATTGTTTACTTAGTGGTGATATTAGATGATTTGATGCTCTTCTCACGGAGTACGAACGAACGAAATATTTATCGGGCGAGGTTAATAAGTACGGAGATTGTTCCTCGGGAACAACTTCTGGCGCCTCACTTGATATGTGCAAGGGTCTAATTTGGTACACCATTTTGGCGATTTGATGATGACATTCAAATTGTGTTAACGAAGGACTGACAGGAATTGCATGGTTGAAAATCAAGAATAAAGGAATAAAGATAGATTACTTGAGAATGCTTCACTTGTACTTGTATCCAGTTATAGCTTCTTTCTAGAACCAATTTTTGAAATAGCAAACTTCCATCTATCGGTTCTGGGGCGCAGTTGCGCAAGAATCAATATATATCCTGCATATACTCTGCAGCGTGGTTGTTTTTATACGCAACGTGATTGGCGTCAACCGTTTAAAGGTTGCGCCACATTGACAGAATGCAAATCAGGAACCAGATCATTGCAAGGATTCGCTGGAGGAGGTGCCTATTTAGTAAAAGCTTGTCAAATATGGTAGACGCGAAGCAACCCTACCACATGGAGGGGAAGAATGATCTTCACTTGGAGATCTATAGCAGCTATGAGCCTCCATAGAATGAAACTATCATTCATGAACCCACGAGACTAAATGGATGTGTTGGCTTCCATATGGCGAATGCATCTTCTCATCTCTCACGAGAGAAAGTAGAGTCTGAATTCACACCGAGTTCGGTCGTACCGATCGTGAATGAAACCAATTTTTTCCTAATGCGTAGTGAGGTTAGGTAAACAAATCATCAAGTATAGGATATTTCAGAGGGAGTAATCTTCACCGCTTTCTAGGTTAGTATGGGCAGGAAACGTTTGTCGGCGCCGAAAGAAAGCGCTCAAATATACGTGTGCGCTAGCTCTATCTTTTCTCGTCGCGTCCTCGTTGTTTGATGAGATACATACTCTGAACCCTCAGATTTGCTGTTGATAAAAAAGCTTCTCTCTTTGACTAGAAACATGTGACCGCAAGAAGTCAAGCCACCTCCAAAAAGAGCACCCGGCGTTAAACCTCACTACCGTATCTTGCAAAGCAACCACTAGAATTCTGCTTTGAAGGACACTTGGCACGTAAAATTATTCAGCATGAATATAATCTGACTGTCAAATCTTTTCCTTTCAAAAAATACACAAAAGACTCAAGAATGTACAAAATTAGATGGATATCAGCTTTCCGGCGTATTTTGCTGCATAAGCAGCTCGGAATTCCGAGCTAATTGGAAAATGGGACCACCGCATGCATTTCATCCATATTCTCCTCCTTCACATCAATTAGCTTTCACGAGTATCAACTCAATCTCCGCCGCGAAGAGATGGAACTAGATACTACGGAAGGAAAGCCAGGCTGCCTGTCTTGTGGAGCCAAGTTCAACCACCGTAAGTCACGAGACATTCCCTTTCCGTTTGGGTTGACGTCGAAGCCTCACAACATCGCAGAATCATCGCTTAGTCGCCATTTGAAAAATCAATGTAACAAAAATCAATCACGAAGGCGTAAGGCTTGTCTTCAATGTGTCATACATAAAACAAGGTGTAGCTTAAAACGGCCTACTTGCTCACGATGTCATGTGCGCGATATTCCCTGCGAATACGCTATTCCTGAAAACCCGAACACTCCTGCGAATGTGAGACACGACCTTTCAGAAATTGAGAAGGATCCGACAAGTACCACGCCTTCAGATATCTCACCTACATTTCGACCACAATTTTTACAGTCAACGTTTGACCCTAATCTATTCGACACCTTTTTCTCGGATGTAGGAACCTGGTCATCAATGCCACAATTAGATCTTGATTTATATCCGCAACATATGGACCACTCAGGGCTGTCATCTTTTGGTCGTGAGGACGAAGGTATTTCTGAGCTTGGTCGACTCAACGACGTTCCGTCCATTGAGCTGCAACCTTCTCCAGAATCAAACTCGGTTGCTTTAGCAAATCACAGCATGGAACTGATCTTCCGTGTCTTTCGTACTTGGCCTCAGATGCTGGCTGAGGGATTTCAACTACCTCCAATATTCCACTCCACACATTTTTCTCAGCATGACGTTCTGCCCCGGCCACTGGCGGCTTGCACAACTTTAGTCAAAATGTGGCATGGACAAAGCGTAGGAGCTGAAGAGATTGTGAGGAAGACAATAATTTCAGAGTTGAATCTTATTGTCGATCAAGTAAGTCTAGATGCACATCTTCCTACGAGACCGTCTAATTGGTCGCCTAAACTAGCCCGAAGAACTTGACGAAACGATGCTCCTAGCAGTTCTACAAGCTGTAGTGATTTATTCCATTATCCTCCTCTCCCCATCAAGACCCCCACAAAACTCCGCTGATGATAATGAAATCGTCTTTCAAAAAGTTGAGTCACTTGTGTGGCACGTTGTGCGTGATGGCCTTTTCCTTAAAGAAGAGAGGGCACAGACACGACCATGTTGGGAAGCTTGGATACATGTCACATCCAAACGTAGAGCAGTGCTCAGTTTATATCTTCTTCATTGGGCATACTCGGTGTTGCACAAAGTTCAGTGTTTCGACTGTAAAGACCTTGGGTTTATGCCTGCACCGGCCCCAAAGGTACTTTGGCAAGCGAACACCGAACAAGAGTGGAACACAAAATACATACACTGGCTTTCCAGATGGAGTGGTCGAATTTACCTTCAAGCCGAAATTGGAGATATCCTACCAGGTACTACTTTGAATAGTAGAGCAGAGAAGTGGTTTGGGGAGGTTGACGAGTTCGGATTTATTATGGCTTCAATTGGTAAGTTCTCACCTTTAATGGTTCGAAATCTTTCTATACTGACATTTTTGAAGTCAACGCTACAGAATTTGACCCACCATCACTTAAAGTTTTAATTCAGTAATTATATAAATACTTGGGATAATGCATCATCTTTTCATTGTTATATAGAGGAAGAGCTCACATGCATATGAGATTCCTATACATTTGATTCCAGGACCCCGTTCCTCCATCTAATATTCCGACATTTGCTACGATTCAATAGTTGGAACAAGCTACTAGCTTCGCGATCTCAGTGCGATTCTAGCCAAGGTCAACCACCTGTGATAAAGTGGAATCTTACCTGGGCGAGCAAACACTCCGCTCATTAACTCGAATCTCTCTTACGCCTTCAGAGTGTTTGCCCATTCCTCCAAATCCATGTTGAATATAGAGACATCGCCCCTCGGAACACCCATCATGGTAGTCAATCGATAATCAATCAACCACTTCACAGTTCCTCCCTCAGTCACCTTCACAAGTTTATCGAGATATCTGGCTTCAGCGAAGAACGACTTGTCGTCGGCGTAGTGGCTTGCTGAGACATACGTGGTGGCTTCAGCCGTGTTATTTCCAGCGAGCCGAATGACTTGTGTGCTCAAGCTATGGAAAGTGCTAACATGCCTGATAGTCTTCTGCAACTGCTGGATATCAGTGTCAATGCCATTCATGAGACCAAGAGAACCTGTATAGTCCGCTACACAGTCTTCTGTGAATGAATCGCGAAGCTCCTCGAAGGTGTTCATATCAAATGAAATTGCAACATTTGCGATTGCATTTCTGATGAGTTTGTGATCCGATGTAATAGTCTCCATTGCTATGGTACTGTAATTTGATAGAAGGACTTCTGTATAGAATGGGTTGGCCTTTTGATATGGCGTGAACTGGAACGATATGGTGTGAACTGAAACGTGACGTGATGCAGAGGAGAGTATTGATATTTGTCTGATTGCAATTCAAACACAAGTTAATGCCAGGAAGTCTTGCCTTATACATATCTGCTCATGAGCGTTCAGTTCCTTGATTGTAATATACAGTCATGAATTCTGACGTATTGATTATTAATGCTTGAAAGCAATTAAGATGGACGATACCATCTCCCGAATGATAGATCAGCAATCTGAAATCCGGAGTTCTCTGTTTTACAAACATTCCCGAATTTAACAATATCCTGACAAATTGCAAATTCTTTCCCCCAGATCGGCGGAGTAGTTAAGAGAAGTAATTATGGAAATTATGGGAATTTGCATTCAATCCAGCATACATATTTGGATATAAAGGCTTCCGTGTTCATCAACGGCAAAAGGTTTATGGGATATCTTTCATTATTCTTCATTCTCTAATGATAAAATTCACTGCTCAAATCTCTCAAATCATATCATGGAAAGCCATTCCATCCATTACAAAATTAAGCCACGTATCTTGGTTATATGCAAAACTATTCGTTTGGACGTTAGAGATCTATGATCTTGGAGCCTGGAATAGTGAGAAAAAACTCCTCCCCAAATACTTCAACGGGTGTCTGAAAGCCCGGTATAGCCTGATGATCCATCACTAGCTTGGCAGCTTGTACTGATGCCATTGAAGTGAAGGTATAACCATTGATTGTGTGGAGAGCAGCTCTATGGGTAACTCCGTGTTCAGATGTGACACTGATTGCTGCATGATATGGTGTTGTCTTTCTCTCCGCGGCTGTAGGACCCTCCGGCAGCAAAGCGAGATCTCCAGTCGGAAAGTTTGCACTAGAGATATTCACATATGTTGCGATGTTGAGCACATTTGTAGATTTCTGTATGGTGAGGAGATCAGGCAATGTTACCGGAAACGATGTAACATATTCATTGCCATCATCAAAATCGAATTCCGCTGTGTTGCTGATATCTTGTCCAACCAATGATCCATCAACAAGCTGAAGGCACTGGCTTGTTATACTTTCTGCCGCACTTTTTGCTGATCCTCGTGAGATTGACCCGGCGATACGCAGGGCAATTTCAATTTTGATCGGGGTTTTGACTTTCTCGACAACATGACTAGCAAGACAGCCCAGCATCACGACGCTTCCTCCACATCCGGGCATAAGCATAACGTTGGCATCTCTTGCCTCTTTGTCAAGCTTCTGCGCATGTTGATAACTGTCTAATTCAGCTGCGATATCGAGGTAATGAACTTTATTTCGAATGCATGCTTCGATAAGTGGCTTAGAAGTGTGGGCGAAGGGACCGGCGCAATTCAGAAGAACGGAAGCTTCTTTTAATACCGAATCGGTTAAATCAACTTGGTTGACATTGAAAACTGAATAAGAGACGTCGAGTAGAGATGCTAGGCTCTTGAGCTTATGCTCTGGTCTGCCAGCAATTGAGAAATCGAGGTTGAGACTCTTTGCATAGTCGCTAGCCAATCGACCAGAGTACCCTGTTGCTCCATATATGATGAATGATGCCATGCTTTCTATTTTTTTCTTTTTCTTGGAGAGATGTGTGTAAAGTTCGGTAGATATGGTCTTATGGTGATATATTTCAATCGTTTTATAGAACTTATACATCTACATTTCAGGTATTACCAAGTTGCGATATCAACACTTATCAATCTTCGGGCTTTGATCTTGTCATGGAGTTGAAGCTGTGAGGTATAAAGCGCGATGTCCGAAATGACGTTGGGCGTTACCAATTTACTCGGAACTCCGAGCTGCTTATTCAAAGAGCTCGCCAGGGCACCCTTACTTACATAATGCAACGCAGATATATAAGTCAACACTATCTAGCCTAATATACTAAGTTTAATCATTCATGAATTTGTTATTCGCAAAGATGACAATCAACCATATTTTCTTCAACGCTTCCGCAGGCAAATTTCAAGCTTTACGATCCTTCTATGAAGTAGTATTAAAACCCATAGGCTACACTGAGATGATCTGCGCGAACAACAATACTCTCATCGGCTACGGTAGTGATTATCCTTATTTTTGGCTGAAGAAACTGTCCGAAGATCAAACGCCGATGCCAACGCATGTTGCGTTTGATGCCCCGAGTAAGAATATCAAGTATGGAAATAATTGCAGCTAGCTGATGAAATGCAAATAGATCGAGAGGCGGTAGATCAGTTTTATGAAATCGCATTGTAAGTTGGATATATGTACCTAGATAACTCATCAATATTCTTTGAATATCTTGTCGTTCATCTTGTCACTTAGTAAAACCTGTATACTGTGGATAACTGACGATGTTCTAGACAAAACGGCGGACGTGACAATGGACCGCCGGGAATTAGAAAGGAGATGAGTCGGCAGCCGTACTATGCGGCCTTTGTCTTGGATATAGATGGGAATAATATGGAAGCAGTTTGTGTTTTGAAGTAGTTGTATTTAGGAGCTACATACTCGATGACTTTGATCAATTATCTCCTTGGAAATTTAATGCTAAAGCCTCGTTCTTCTTTTCATCAGGAGCTTTTATGCATATAAGGAAATGAAGCTCCTTTTTGGCAGATATTAAGTTCGCAGCCATACTTTTAGACTACATTAAATTACAAATAACTCGACCGTCGATCTGTTGAATGCTTTCAATGAAGTTCTATCTCCTCAATTGGTATCATCCCGCTTCCCACTAAGTCTGCGGCCTCTCCATTCATCAACCCATAAACGAAGCACTCCCCTATCAGTCTCCAACCTGTTCTATCCCTTCTCAAAACTAGAGGAACACTACATCCAGGTAGAACCACAATTGAATCACCTATCATAGCAGCTGCGACCGTAAGGCCAATCCTACCATTCTGAGTTCCAACTAATCTCCTCCACGCAAGAACATTAGCAGCCCACGTTGAAGAATCCCGCAAGTCATCATTACTTGTGCTTCTTTCTTCATCCCTAAATACCTTTCGTTCCTTGATGGCTTTAGCATCGGCTAGAAGATCTTTGAGACGTGTTCCACAAATGGCCAGTTCCTCATTGCGTTGCGCGAACCCATGCAGACTGAAATCGAGACCTGAACCACCGCCTTCTGTTGTACCAAATACAGTCCATAATCGTGGTAAGCGAAGGACCGCCCATGAAGGAGGAGGTTTCTCGCCGTTAGGCGTGGTATCCGCCACAATAGTTCTCCAGAATGCTTCTTTAAGGCCATCGATGGTGCCATATGCATTTTGGATGGAGATTGCACTGATGTGGTTCTTCGGGAACGTTTCATCGTTCTCGTGAGCGTTGAATGCTGAAAGGGTAGCTATGGATTCAATAAAGACGGCATGTAGTGATATAATGTTATCATAAAGAAATACTGGAGGTGAAGGGTGTGTGAAGCCACGATCTGCTTTGTAAATACCAGGAAGAAACATGACCGGTGCGGCCGTGCATGACCAACAAACCACCCAAGAGGGTAAGTTATGTATACAAGGTGTTGCAACCTCCACGAAACGACCTCCTATCATTTTACGCATCCAACGAGGATTACTTGCAAGTATTGATGATAGCATGATTTTATCAACAGGAGAATGAACCAATCTGAGAATGTCCAAACCGTGTTCATTATTCGAGATTATTTCACGTGTGAAATTGGTAAATATCTCGGGGAGCTCAATTCGGTAATTGGGCGACACGTTCGTCATTCCTTTCACGCAAGGTATAGCAAGAATCCCATAGACCTTATCCCGTGCATCGGTAGCTTGTGCTTGTCTTGCCAATTCAAGGGCCGGCAGGGCGGTACTAACACCCTCTTGACTCAACTCACGCATGTTTTGAATACGGATAAGATGTTTCCACTGTTGCCCAGGAGTTCCCTCGCGATCTTCTATTCGTCGATCTATTGTAGCTACGGTTGTATGACGATCAGCATCATTTGTATGTGTCGTGATATACTGTAAAACAGTATCTTCTTGCCTTTCTATCATCTGACAAGCTTTCCATATATCGCGTAGACACATAGAATGATCTCCCCAGATAACAGGTGCATCCATTCTAGCCATGGCCAACTCTTGCAAAATCCAAAGACGATGTCAATATTGGCATGCAAAAAACGAACGGAGGGATTCATACGCAAAGTCATGCCATGGCAAAGTGTAGGGAGCTGACTCCACTGCATTGGCGGTATTATGATGCAAGTTGCCATATTTGACAGCGAATTCTCTCAGCTTTTCATCCGACCCTATCTCATGAGCTAGCCACTGTAATGCTGTATATGCCATGGTCGTATTTGAAGTACGTGAACCAAGAGAGGCTACCACTTGCCATGCCATAGCATAGATATCTCGCATGAGCTTTACTTGCTGCTCGCGCTTATCTAGATCATCTTGATTGATACATAACGCATCAATCCACAAGTTAACACGTCTTCTAACCCAATTCGACTTTCGCAATTCTATTAATGCAGTATGTAGATTCTGGGTGACTTGCATCTCAATCCCATTGACTAATATTGGCCTTTTGTCCGCGGGAGATCCCCAGACATATGATAGTGCAATATATCTATCTGAGAGATGGGATGTACTTTCCATGGGCGCAATAGCTTTATCAGATCTGCTTTGAGTCTCTTTCAAGGACTTGATATATGCTTTTAAAGGACGGTCGAAAAGTTCCTTTCTAGGTTTAAACAGCGTCGTATAATCGTATGGCTTTTGATGAAGACCTCTCCACTCCCGCTCGGATGCCGTTTCACTGTCGACAAATTCATGAGATACACCTAATTCTTCGAGTTTGATCGGACGCATTTGGCATGATATCATATTAAAATCAGTAGGATCTGAACGGGAACTTGGCTCGAGACATAAAACCCGAACTTTATCGGCACCCAAAGGTCGGTAGAGCAAAGGACTCCAGGTTGGAGGGTCTGTCATGGCGATTTGAGGATCAGCCAATTTATCCATGAAAAGAGGATACTTTGATAATATGGCTCGAAGAAAGGCAGCAAGTACAACGCGTTTCGCGATGATTCCTTGCTCGTCACATTTTGATGATTACTTGAACCCCACCTATGAAGATGAGGATGCGGCAATCGATATCAGCATTGCTTATTGGGCCAACTTCAGGCATAGAACGGGTTATGCCATCAAATGAACTTTTGTGTTTTCAAAATATACTGAAAGATGGATTCCCCTCGTCTTTGTCGTGAGACAGAATCTTTTCTGCAAAGTACTCACGTGCTAGTCGTGATCATTCTTCTACGATTAGGGCACATAAATCACCCCTGCACTCCTTCAAACTTGATTGGGACTAGCGCATTAGTAATCATCATCCTATTTCTTGATCTCGTCCCATCCCTCGTTTTCATTCTTTTCAATATTTACAATCAAAAATGATTACAGACTAATCAAGAATCGTTGCAACAAATATGATTTATTGCTATGGATGATGCTTACAGGTAGGTAATTAAGTGGCTGTAAGTCTTCTTTGATATTTGGTAATCACATATGTATTAGTTGGATGAAGCTCTAATCTTGAGATTTCATTGGCTTTCAGATGGTTACACCTTGATCCTTGTGTAGTTACATCGCTCTTGCCCCCATGGCTTACATTTGCTTCAATTCCTCATTTTTGTCTCGCGTTGTCCGTGTTGGATGGGGCTTCAGATCCTGCCTGTGCCTCACCCATACATATTGCGGTGAAGCTTCCAACATTCACAGTTTACAATTATCACATCACTTGGAAACAAAGTTGGAGACATAGATATGGAATCGAAAAAAGTGAATTCGATTCTAGAATGTATAGTCATGAAACCCAAAGTTAAACACGCTATGCACCACCATTATGCTCCTATAATGCGCCAATTGTATTTCGAAAATGCAGTCCATTAAATTCAATAATCCACGTAGTCAATTTGCCCCCAAATCCACAACATATTATTCTATCCCACCACGAGAATCAATCATTCTTTTTGGTCTGCAATCTCCTTCATAATCCTTCATATTTAAACCAAAAGACGGACGAAAGCAAGTGCGATAACGGCGATAGCACCCTTGGAAAATTGCTTGACGGTTGGTTGACCAGCGTTGGCAGTGGTGGAAGCAGTAGCAGCGGAAGAGGAAGCCGAAGCCGAAGTCTTGCTGGTTGTCGAAGGCTTTTCGGTGCCAGGGGCAGAGGCAGAGGTAGAGGCAGAGGTTGAGTTGACGGCGATTGTCGCGGTGGCTTGGCCAGAAGTTGCGGTAGTGGTAGTAGCACCAGAGGACGTAGTAACAGTGATGGGGACAAGAGTGGCAACTGCAGCTGATGTTCCAGTGGAGCTTGGGGTGATGGTACCACTTCCTGGAATTTCAAATCCTGAATTGTCATCCAAGGTGCAGCCGTAATCAACATCTGGTGTAATACCAGCACTTGAACCAAAGCATTGTTCGAAAGCTTTTTGATCAGCACTGCTAGTAACATTGCAATAACTGTAGCAACCGTCCAAGATAACATTGACGGGGGCGCTACCGCAGCATTTTGTCATGGCGCTCACGGCGGCAGAGTTGGAGGTGATGTTACCTGCAGTGCAAGCATTGACGTATTCGTCGCTGCCGGCGAGCAAGAGAACAGGGAAGACTGTGTCGTTAGGATCAGTGCAACTCATCTTGGCGGTTGATGATTGAAGAGTTGAAGTTGTTTGAAGGTTTTATGGTTGTGGTGTCTGGAAGTTGTGTGTTTGTAAGGTTGATGGTTTGAGTTTGTAAAAATTGAAAGGTTGTTGAGCTTAAATGCAGAAGGATTTGAAGCAACGAGATAACCGAAGCAGGCGCAGTAGCTGAGTCGCTAGTGCCGTAATTTGATTAATCTTAATTGAAAGAAAAAAAGAAGCAGATGATATTTTCCGTTTGCTTGAAGGGAATTGGCAAAAAAAAGTGAATATTGATAAGAGAAAAAATCTTTGTGAGGCGGAAATTGTAAGGATTCTTAAGACCTTTTAAAGCTCTTTATTCACTTCGTACTCAGTATGAAATTGTAAAATCCTGAAGACTTATTTGAAAGGATTCTATAAATACCGGATAGTCAGACGCAATTACCGGGGCAGAGCAATTTGTGTAATACAACAATTGGAATAAGCAATGAAGGCTGTGCCGGGTACCTGCAGCAGTTCCAAGCCACAGAACAGCATATTATTTGTTTCCAGTGAATCGGCAGCCAATGGCATTTCTCGAAAGAGGCCTGTGTTATTGAGAAATTTCTCAACAAATATAGCTGTAGCTACATTGCATTGATGTGGTTGTATCTCGCAGGCGCAGTAATTTTAAGTCAGCACAAAAATAGCTTCCTGGTCTTACAAACCAACAGCCCCCAACACGAGCAACTTTCATTTTCTGTTTTCCGCTTCTTTTCCTGAATCGTCTTTGAGGCGAGTAGGATCAATTTGTCTCCTCTCTTGCATCGTAATAGATGATTTCTTCACATTAATGTTATGGGCCACTTATCAGTAGACCTCTGAATTGATTACTCAGCTAGTTTGGTAAGCACATAATCATATAATCACTCCTATAATCCTACAAAAACTTTCATACACATTTTGAGCAGGAACTTGGGGACTTGGGATCAATTAGTGATTGTCGTATCTCAGATTCCGCATTATTCTCAATTTGAACACAGAATTAGGCGTCCACTTTTTTTAATCGTAAAATTTCAGCCAATTACAGTTACCATTTGTGGCTAATCATTTACTCTATTGATGGGCCGCTGCTGATAAGGCCAGTGCTTAAACTATGGCAGTAATCGTGGGTGCGGGGGAGTTCTCAAACCTACAGGGGAATATAACTATAAGCACTAGCGAGTTGTTATGGGCCAGTCATCATCGTCATCCTTGTGTTCTTACTTGTGCCTATAAGCATTTTCCACCCGCTGTGTATATTGCCATAGATCTGTTTATTGGTCGCTTTACGTACAGCCTCAATTAAGATTAGCACGTTATGTCCCTTGTCTCCCACATTCTTCCTTCAACATCCTTCTGTAACCTCATCTCTAGTTGAGGCTTACGTACTCATATGAAGAACATCTATTCTTGACACTTTTCCACCGGTTTAGGGAAATACCTGATCTTCAAGTTGTTCCTTCGAAACCGTTCGAGAATTGAGGTTGACATGCCGTTCAAGCCGATGTGTTTGATCATCCCGGGAAGTTAGCTTCTCACGTGGATACCACCATGTTTTCCTAGGTAATGCTGTTGAAGGAGTACCCGAAATTTACTCATAGTCAGCATCCTACGCAGAACATACTGCTTTTTTACTGTTCATGATAAGTTTTTGGAGGAAGTCTTCTAAAATGGTATCTTCATGACTCGCTTGGCTGGGTTGAAAACACACACACAAGAATCCAGGCAGTTCTTGGCACCTCTCACCACCAGGTTCACAGAAATCCTTCTATGATCATGTAAATTGCGTGACAGTTGATCTGATTATTCTATCTTGTAAGGCTCGAGGGAGAGAGGATGGTCGGTATATAAGACAGAGGAGTGTTACTGACTCCTACCTTCCTCTCTCCATCTCATTTCACATTCTCTTTACAGCATCTCTCTAGTCATTCTTTTTTCCTTTCCCAGGATCTATTGGTCTGTTTCATTCATTCATTGAGTACTGTTTTTGATACGAGTAACCGATTTTCACATTTCTTTCATTTTTCTTTGAAATTGCAATTATAATATCTATATCATGCGTCAATCAGTCTTTGCCCTTGCGGCTTTTTCTTTATGGCAGAGCTGCACTGCTCAAGCAATCAAGGAAACTCTAGTCCCATATCATCCGAGAGACCTTGGTCTTCAGAGAAGAGATGCACCACCTAGCGTCACTCTTCAAAGTGAACTCAGTCTTATTTGGGGATCATCAAATGGTATGCTGCTTATTCTCTCTCAATTACGAAATGATGGTTTAACGAAGAATAGGTTCAACTTTTGTCAATGTAACTCTTAATACAGGCGAAACCGAACTTGTTATCTCCACCGAACATTTTGCCGACAGTCTCACAGACGTGCAATGCAACGGTGACCTTGTGCTCACCTTCAAAGACAATGCTACTTTCCAAGATGCCATTTCCGATTGGTCCTGGGTCAACTTTCATGAGAATCGTACATTTTTCATGATCAATAACTGGGGTGCGTGCGCTGCTGCATCGGAATCCGGTAGACAGCCATGGATTGTTCATGGAGTCGATGTCTATGATGAGCAAAACTTCATTGTCAACTTCAATGCTACTCTTTCAGACTGGGATGATGTCATGTCTGGTGCCGTTATCGAGTTTGGTGCCATGTCAACATCCTCTTCATCAAAGAGAACCGACACTGTTAGCAAGACTTTATCTCTTAACATGGCCCACAGTCTTCCTCAGACCTTCTTCAGCAAATCTACCAACAGTGGACTCGACTTCTCTATTGACTGTCCTGGTTGTGCTACCACCGGTACTATCGATGTTCAGGGAAAGATTGTTATGAACACCATCATTGGTATTCCAACCAGTGTCAAGTCTATCTCTATCACTGCTACTCCAAAAGGTGTAGGTGCTAACTTGGCTCTCGGATTCTCTGTTTCCGGTACCTTAGGTAGTGGATGGTCCAAAGATTGGAACTTGGTTACTGTTGGTCTTCCGGGATGGTCTATTCCAAAGATCATTGACTTAGGTCCTCAATTCACCGTCGATGCCGGTTTCGCACTCAGCGGTATCGAAGGAAGTGCTTCAATCAGCGCTGGTGTCAACGTTGCCATCCCAGACTCTTCCTCCGCTGTCCTTGGTATCAGCGGTGTTGATTCTAGCTTCAAAGGCTGGATTCCAACCGCGACTCCTCAAACTCCTAAGGTCAGCGTTGAGGTCGATGGAAGCTTGGAATTGTACACCGAACTTGGTCTTGATGTCGGACTTACCGTTCTCAGCAAGTGGGGTTTCGGAGGTGGACTTTTCCTCAGAATACCAGAAGTCAAAATTGATCTTGGAGCCGAATTCAACACTCAAGGTGTATGCCCTGGATCAGCCGATGTTTTCGGTGTCACTTTAGGTGCAACTGTTGGTGTTGACCTCAACCTTGGTGTTTACACTGAATCTGGCGGAGACAAGAGCTGGAAGGCAAAAACCTCCATCTACACCAACAACAACTTGATCACTCCTATTGACAAATGTTTCCCTCTCGGCCCAACTCTTCCAGCCGGTGGCAAGGGCGTCTCAATCAAGACTGTCGGTACCGTTCCAGTTTCTTCTGCTAAGGCAGTTTCCACCACCAAGGCCGCTGCTACCACTGAGGCTGCTACCACCTCCGCCAAGCCAACTAGCGCTGCCACTTCATCCAAGGCATCAGCTGTATCTGCCAGTGCCACTCGTAAGACTTCAGGATCAGCATCAGCTACTAGCATTAAGGTTTCCGGAACCGGTGCATCTTCATCTATTAAGGTCTCTGGAACCACTGTACCTTCTTCTATCAAGGTCTCTGGTACCGGAGTTTTCTCAAGCAAAATAACTGGCACTGGTATATCCGGATACAGCACCAGTAAGATCTCTGGAACCGGCGTCTCTTCAAGCAAGATTATTGGAACTACCGTTTCGTCATCTGCTCACGGATACGGATACGGATCTGCTCCAGCTTCTTCCTCTGCACTTGGCTACGGAACTGCCCCAGTTTACCCTACGACCACAAAACTCTCCGGAACTGGAGTATCCTCATCTAGCAAAGTTGCGGGTACTGGTGTCTCTTCGGCTGCTTCTTACGGTACTCATCCTGATACTACCGCTTCATCCATCAAGGGTGCCAGTACCTCAATTGTCAAGACTTCTGGTACTGTTGTGGTTAGCAGCTCGATTTACATCTCCGCTTCAGGAGTTAGCTCGGTCAAGACTGCTATCGGTTCATTTGCCTCATCTGCACTCGGACTTGAGACGAGCAAATCTTCCTCTTCTTTGGCTAAGGCAACCACAACAGCTGGTGCTCCAGTTTACGGAGGATCTTCCACTTCTTCCGCTCTTGATCTCGAGACTAGTAAAGCTTCCTCTTCTTCAGCTAAGGCAACCACAACAGCTGGTGCTCCAGTTTACGGAGGATCTTCCACTTCTTCCGCTCTTGGTCTCGAGACAAGCAAAGTTTCTTCTATTGCTGCCTCTTCCACCAAAGTTTCCAGCACAGTCGTAGCAAGCTCCACCACAACCAAAGCCTCCACAGCCGTCATCCCAACCAAGACTGCCACTGGAACCGTTGCCCCAGCTCCAACAGCCACAGGAACAATCGCCACCTGTGACAAATGGGTCACCATCGAAGATAACAACTGCTCTTGCACCAACATTGAGAACTACTACGGTGTCAGTGCCACTAACCTCAATCTCTGGAACCCTGCTCTCGGAAGCGAGTGTAAGTTGACTGTTGGACAAGCCGTCTGTATCGGAGTCAAAGCCTCCTACAAACGATCTGTCAATGGCCGTCTTGCTCGCTTCGTTGATGCTTAGATGAAATGCTTTGGATGGGGGTAATAAAAGGCGAGATTAGATGTGATATGAATGATATTTGCATTTTTGGAAGAACCAATGGATTGGATTTTTGGATTTCTTTCTTATTTTCTTAGGGATTGGATTGGATCGGATAGAACCGAATCGGCCGGTTTGTATGGCTGGATTTGGTGGGGACTTATTTGCCTATTGCATTGTTGCATTTTTGTATGAATAGAAATGGAAGATTGGGGGTGAAAGAAAATGAAATTTAAGTTGATGATTTTAAGATATGGCTTTTCCTTCGAATATTGTGATATATGCATGGTAATATAACATGATATGAGAGCATTTGAGTAATATCAACCTGCAAGAAGCTAATGCCCAAATGTACAATCCAGTCGACTAATCTCAGGTGGATCATTGACTTGAGCTATAAGGTT
This sequence comes from Botryotinia convoluta, assembly GCA_004786275.1. Taxonomy (NCBI): domain Eukaryota; kingdom Fungi; phylum Ascomycota; class Leotiomycetes; order Helotiales; family Sclerotiniaceae; genus Botryotinia; species Botryotinia convoluta. Next base: position 84,431 of record PQXN01000088.1, on the reverse strand, counting down.
TGGCGGTTCAGTTTTCGATGCCTAGAGCATATAGATCAATTCAGTATCTAGGCAGTGAATATCATGTAGCCCCAATGCGTCGCTAGTTCATTTTTTACAACCATTTTTGACCCCGCTTCACAAATTAAAAAGTAATCAAGGATTTCCAATCTCGGCATCAATCCTCACAATCAGTAATTCAGTTTCTCCGAGTTGGCTATCTCATGGTACTTTTGAGTGTCCCAAGGCTAGACTAAGACTCAGATAATCCTTTAATACATATTTTTCCATCACCGGTCAACAATATATACGAATAGCCAAGTCGAAAGTGATTGAGTTGCATCCAGCTAAGAAAACCACACTATATTTTTGGCAACATACTGCGAACATTCAAGCAGTACATACAGTCATGTCTTTGAGACGTAGCCGATTGGCCCCGCCGACGAAGACCACGATGATGATCCTTTCAAGGAGCCTTGGACGCCATTTACAGAGTAAGTATTGTTTCATCTTTGATCTGGAAATAAATGCTAATACTTTGATCAGCGGGTTAGGAACAGAGTTAATCCAGGTCGCTGTGGGCAAAAATAGTTATAAGGTCTTTCATGTGCACAAAAACATACTTTTCGACAAAATACCCTATTTTAAGGAGCTTTCCAAAAACAACCCCAAAGCCATCGAATTCCTAAATCAAGTACCCAGTACCTTCGACGTGCTGGTTGAATGGGTCCATAAAGATTGCTTGCGAGGCATCGAGATGCTTGGTGGAGACGATCAAGATTTTGTTCAATACAGATCCTGGGATCCCGTATATCTGTACCAACTTGCAGAAGAATTGCTTCTTCCGGAGCTTGTGGACCGAGTCATGGAAGTTCAGTGAAGGCTCAATGATCTACACTGTGCCAGTTATGATCCTGACGGTTTCAAGGAAATTTACGGGAAGACTTCTAAAAACTCAAAATTCAGACAGTATACTGCGGAAGTGGTTGCACATATAGTCCGCAATAATGCAGAGGAGGAAGTTCCAACACCCGAATTAGTGTCTGCCATGGAGAACAAAGATCTTGCTAGTGATTATTTAAGCATAAGTCGGAGGGCGACCATCAAAAAATCCACGCAAAGGCTCGGGCTGTTGATTCCATATGCATGAGAAAAATGAGAAGTGCTTGGCAAAATATCATCGATGGGAAGGAAAGGCCACTATTCTATCACTTGAACAAATAAAAAAGAAGAGGCTACACCCAGCAAAGAGACCAAGGCTCTCCAGAGGCTCTCAAGAGTCTTGAATATAGTCCGGAACAAGATAGTTGAGGTTTTTAGGTTAGTATCACACTTCAAGATCATTTAAATTGGTTTGGGGTACTAAGGTCCTTTGATCCTGTCATATGTAACTAGATATTCATGATGTTCGGGCATAGTCGCTTTCCAATGCTAAACTGTACTCTGAACTTTGGGCAGCTCAAATCTTTCTCAGTTTATCTCTTCAGATACTTCGAGGGCTCACAGAAGAGATCAGCTAGATGTCATTGCAGATACTAGGACGATTTAGTTTTCAGGTTTCAGACACGGATAAATTTCTTCTTTGAACATGGAAAGCATTGCAGAAATCTTTGGAGCTCATGAACGTAAGGAAACAAAAACAGGAACAATGCAGCTCAATTTAGCTTCCTTTTCTAGAGTAATCAAGCATATGAAACATCACTCAATCACCTCTAATCAGGGGGATCTAGTGACTGATTCTCCAATTGTGCCACTTACTTATCTGCTCTCTTTCTATCTGTAATCCTGATATGCTCCTATGAAAAGTTTTACTGAGCCCTAATGAGGTTTCTTGGAACTCAATCGGTGATTGCTAGAGCTTTAAGTCCCCTGTGACGTTGTTACATGAGCATCCATATCTCTGGCCTTCGGAAAATTCTAGGACCTATGTTTTCACAGTGCTTTGAGAAAATTATTCCTCAGGTATTCATCCTGTAGAAAGGTACTCGTGATAGAATGAACCAGGATTACAGCATTTCAAGAGATCAACCTCAGTGTAGATGTTGATGAGCTTGTAACCATTAACTTGACCGTCTGTTTAAGAATGTTAAGAATTGGATCTTTCAATCAAGTGTCTAGTCAAAATATCATATTTGAAAATACATAATAGTCTGATATTCATCACATGATAGCCAGCCAAGATTGCGGACTCCGGGTAAACTGAAATTCACTATTCACTATTGTTGGGATAATTTCGCAATCTTTAGGTCCCTCAAGCTTAAGAATTAATACTTCTGCGATAATTTCTCCCTGAGAAATATCTTCTCTATTGACTGACAACTGGCAGGTCACTTTCAGGGCTTGATTAGGCCACCACTATTACTCACAAGCAAGCAAAATCGATCACTTCATAGACACACAGCTTCATTCTCAGATTTGAAAGCCTATTTCAGAAGCTTTCCAGTTAAATTAAGCTGTGGGATATCATTCAAAGGCTTCACCATGACCCGAAAGCGCAGTCACTCTGAAGTCTCGTCGGGCTCTTCTACAACTTCAGAAGATGAAGATTCCACAACCAGTGAGAATCCCACTGCTGCTTTCTTCGTAGAGTAAGTAAGTTGCACACTCATATACAGGATTCCAAGCTGATCATGATATATAGTTTGGTCGGAACAGATATGGTCGATATCCACGTCGGTCGAGATGACGAAAAGAAGCTATTTCGTGATCACAAAAAAAGAATTTGCGCACACTCTTCATACTTCAAAGTTGTTTCGAGAAAGGCAAAAGGGTCACAAGACTCTCAGATGAATCTCCGAAGCTCTTCGATATGCTCATCGAGTGGGTTTATACCGACAAGCTGCGTTTGTCCAAGAAATCAATCTCGCATAGCGAAAGCTATTCATTGTATCAACTTGCAGAGTTGCTAGCTCTACATTTTGCCATGGACAGCATTATGACCTCTATTCGTAGCAGACATTACAAGAAGAACTTCTATTTCGAAGCAGGCAGCATTGAGGAAATTTATACCAACACCTTCCGGAACACACAACTCCGAGCTTATGCTATCGAATTGTTCGTTTACACTCTTGGAGGGGATACAGATGAAGACGAGAAGATGATTACGAACTAGGATGTATCATCACTTCTTAACGTCGAGAGTTTTACCAATGACTTCATCAAATTAAGCCGGGAAATCACCATTGAGGATCCCCGTGTCAGCGGATGCCGGTTTCATGTTCATGAAGAGGATGATGTCTGTGGGGAAGGAGAGGAGGCTGATGGTGACGTTGAGGTTGACGGAGATGAAGACACCGACAGCAATGAAGATGACGAAGAAGCGGATGAAGATGAAGAAGAGGATGAAGATGAAGATAAAGAAGAGATCAAGGATAAGTAGATCGAGAAGACCTTGGAGCTTGGATTATTGAAGAGAAATGGCACTTCATCTCAACTCCTTCTTATACTAGTTGGTATGTAAAATCAAAAGTTTTATGCTTCCAGTTTTCCTGACCCCACGAAGCTCAATCATTCATAACTCGTTCCTCAATTTTCTAAATCACAGTTAGCTTGGAGAAATATAGGTGCTGATTGATATTGGGTTGATACCCGAGGTTAAAGGGACATACATGAAAGTATGATCGAAGAATAGTGTAAGTTCATTCAGAAAGCCATGGTCTGAATTTATTGCTCGTATTTACATTTTGTGAATTTTAAGTTCAATAAATGGAGGCCAGGCCTTGAATCGAGGTTCAACCTAGTGGTCCCTACACCATTTTAAACAGAGTCCAGCCATTCCGGTATAATTGTTAGATAAAGAAGAATTAGGTTAATTATATGTGAATGGAACGACGTGTTGGGGCAGCAGAAAAAGATGATCGAGTCTATCGCAGAGCAAAGCATGATGTGTATCAAGCTGGTATGGGCAGATAAGATGCGATGTACCGAGCTAGGGGTATAATAAGGTTGTATCACTATTCGTTACAATCAGATTTCGTCAATACAGATGATTCACTGAAACTGACAAATAGAGATTATGGAATCCGTTCCCCGGGCGTATACCACACAAGATCATATGTTTCGGCAACAATCAGATAAGATGAAATGAACTTCGTCATTCCCCAGCACCACCTTGACAACGACTACCCTAAGGAATTTGAGTACACTCGCAGGATAGTAGTTGCATTTCCACCTCCTCTCCACGTGACTTATCAACATAAAATAGAATCAAATCAAGCTTCGATTTAGATTATTAGAGTTCAGCTAGTTCAGACTTAATTCTGAAGATCACTCCTCTTAAGCCTTTCCCGATACTTAATACCATCACCGTCACCTGCATGAAGATCTTTTGACGAATTAAGTTCGGGACGTTTCAATTTACATTCCTATCACACCATTTTTCATGATCGAAAACCCAATTTTTTGAGTTAAGTATCAATTGCACGTCAGGTCAGTTTGCCTCTCAGCATAGAATAGACTAGTCATTCGCTAGGCAAAGAAGATGCGGGAGAGCTTAACTATTTTCTCGCAAACGTAGGAGTCTTGAATAGATACACACTTTCATCGTGGCTGTCATCATCGCCCTTATAAGTGCCAAAGTACGACCGTGGTCTGACGATTTTAGCTTCTTTGAATGGCCATGAAATTTATACTTAATCATTAAGAAATATATCACCATCCCACCAGAATATCTCCTTCCTGAAGCTCGAGATATAGGAAGTATATAGCCGACTCATTGAGAAATATGAGCCAGTCAAGATCACTTTTCACACACGAGTATCAAATTAGCACCAACAATTATTCTAACGCCGAACTGTAGTTAAGAATGCACGAGAGTGTGAATCCAGTGATTACTCATGATATTGGATCGAAATTCCTAATTAATGGAGTTGAGGGAAGTGCACATGTTCTCAACCTCTAACACCTAGATAACCATTTCAAAACTAATTTTCCTCTGTAATTTCAACACTCATCAAGATTCTTGCCGTTTCATGTAGTACAGTTTACTACAGGTATGGAAACGAGGCATGAGTGATTTTCTCGCATTTGAGGTGGGTTTATATCACGAATCTGGGGGATACTCTTCGTCCAGACTATATGGAGTATACAGATGGATACAGTTCGAAATAGTATACACAAGATTTACCAATATCTCATACTGAGCCTTTCTATAACGAGTAATAGTAAGTAATCTACTTACATAAAAGGTAATGTATGATAAAATAAGTTACCCCTTTGAGCTAGGTGTGAGGTTGGGGAGGGCTTGAAAGCTTCTGGACTGATCGAAATCTTAAATTCGCTTTTAGGAACAATCATATCAGTTTTAGCGTAAAGAATCCGAATGCTGAAACGTGATAAACTTTCTTTAGATCATAATTAGTATAAGTCTAGCTCGTCACTAGTTCATGGGGCTAGAAAAAATAACAAATCTAGCGTCCCCCGCACAATTTTTTGGGATCTATATATAGATGACAGTCTTCCTCTTTCTTCTGAACTCTTACATCGATCTATTTCTTCATTACACCATTCATAATTCAATTGTGTTTACTCCCTTTAACAATTTAATATTTAATACCTAATTCAATTCATTCGCTTCGATAAAGCTTACCGGTTTGCTCATAATTTGCCTTAGCTATTACGGTCTATCTGCCCGGAATACTCAACTTCGAACGATCATATTTACAATCTCTCAGCTTTATCTTACTAATATCTCATTGTCTCGATCAATATTGGATATTGTTTTATATCTTTTATATTCGCTTCATATACAACCATTTAAGCGAGAAAGCTCCACAACACGCAACAATGTCGGATAATCTACAAGGGATACAGATGGAAGGCTTGAGTATCAAAGGGTGTGTCATAATTTTTTCAACACTGTTCAAAATTTTTGCATGCTTAGATACATACAAGTGTATAGCTCTTCGTTCAGAAATCAGACTTCAATATAGTCAATTGAAGACTTTACAGATTATTTAATCATGAGCATCGATGGATGTAAACTGAAATTATTACTAACAAGAGTTTATTGAGTACAGGTCCGGACAAACTCTCTCTTTTCTCGTAGAAAATCAAGAGCTTAAGATTAATAAAAGACTTCTATTTCGTAAAGTTAATGTCTTAAGAGGCGAAAAATTTCCTGTCTCCTTGGATCTAGATATCGAATCATTCGAGGCGTTTTCAGTATGGTTACACCAGAATGAGTTACCAGTTCTGAACGCCACTTACCACGAGAAAGATGGCGCATTAACATACTCTGGTTATAATCCTGAAAGACTTTACAAAATAGCCACATGGCTCGAGTTGTACCGTCTCGCCAACAACATCATGGATTGTATCAGGCGAGTCCACGTGTCTTACAGTGTTGGTTTCACCAAAGATGAAATCACGAGAATATATGCTCAGCAAATTCCACACTATGGACTGACTTTATTTGCCGCTTTATGGATACATCTCGAGGACACACGTCCAAACAATTACTTGAAAGTTACGACCAAGGCTGAGCGTGACGCTCTCTTGGAAAACAAATTTATTGCTTCTGATGTGGGTGAACATCGCAGACCATGGTTTCCGGGAAACCAAAGCGCATGCAGTTTTCATATTCATTTGCGCCATGGGTCGTGTCCAAAAAACTACAGTATCGATGTCGGCTTGTGGGTTGTTGATAAAGATGGCGAGTTGAAAGAGTTGCATGATTGGAGGATCCAGAGGCTTATGAATCCTATACAGACTCCACGCGATTTAAGCCCGCAACTTTCAGAAGCTTCCAATGATGCTAGCCCGGATTGAGCAATATTAGGAACTCAAGAGCCCTCGACCGGGTTAGAGAGTTTTCAATTTCTTGAGCATGCATAGAGTTTCGTGTTTAGGACAGCATGGCAGTGGCATAGCTAGGTTTCTGGCTATCCTGGATAAAATTTATTTTTAATATATTAGAGAATGATGAGCACATTTGGTGGTTTAGACGAGAGTTCAAGGACGGCAAAGTCCATCAATTTGAGGCATAACTATGCTAGGATCAAAATCCCAGCGATCAGATATCTCTGATGTAACATGCGAATTTTTAGACTAGAATGTATATAGATGTTTAATTTGGAGTTCTTGGGAAATATATTATGTAGATCAATAATAAAAGTTTGCTTCTTTGAATAGATTTTTCATCATATCCATTTTTTTTTTAAGTTTTTCGAGCTTGGATGAATGTGATTCAGAAGATTTTGATGTAGTAAGATGTAGTATTGACAAAATAGCCGGTACCGTTGGAGATGGAAACTAATGATCAGGACTCAAAATCGAAAGCCCTACACATAGAGTAAACAGTGGAAAGAAAGATACCCTGGTCGTCATGACGGTCATATAACAAGTCCATGTATCTACGGGTGGTGAAGTCTAAACCCACCTCCTCGCGGAGAGCCAGAGAATAGTGGATAGTGAAATCATAAGGCAGCGATATGCACTGGATATAGCGATTACAAGACTAAACATCCCGTATATGTTTATGATCAGTATGATTCCCTGACCGAGCTTGATGAACATGGTAAAAATGAGAAAGCGGGAGAAACCACGGTTCTCAATTCATTCGCCAACTAATTTGGTATTGATTAGAAGCTTCCTGACCCCATGATGTTATCTTTGAGGGGAACAATCGCTGAAAGATGGGTTTCATTCTTCATAGCATATAAAGCAGATAGCCTTGATCTATGCAACTGTTTCAGTCATGTAGTTCTGGAAAGTCGATTGTTAGTTCATTATTCATAGGTCTCGCTTCACTTTAATTCTTTGCTTTGGATTCCTTCATTCTCATGTATATCAATGTGCTGAAAGCTGGATATTGCTTTCATAGCACTCTGTAATATAGAACTATATCTGAAGTTCCTGGCCTGTATCTGTAAATGCAAAGTGACGGGCATGGAACTCAAGATCTCATGTTTCCCTATATCCGGTCTTCCCAATAATAAGCCCATTCACATATGACATGCCATATGTCAATCCCAAAAGAATTCGGTCTGCGAACCTCAATTGAGAGAGTGCAGCTAACATCTCAACCATGCCATTTGATTCGTGCGCAGCAGGAGCATTGAATCGCCATTGAAGAACACACATAAACTTAGAACAAAGAACCATCCCCAAATCTTCTCCCAAAAGCTGTTCCTCAAATCGCACAAGAAAAATATAAGACCTCTCCCTCCATCTTACCACCCCATCTTCATTATCGGAATCCACATTTAGCACTCCCGCATTCGCTCTATCCTTCGGACCTCCATAAACTTTATCCAGCACCTCAAACATCTCATCAGTATCCTTAAACTCATACCGCGCATCAACACTCATCCGCAACTCAAGATACGCTCTCGGTTTTTCCCCCAGCCTCGATAAAACATACGCCATACGAATCGAGAAAAGTGCACCGCTATACGCCTTCAACTTTTCTTTCATCTCCTGCTCCCATTCTGCATAGGGGATTCCGAAGTATGGGGATGGATATCTGGAATAGTTGGGATTGGGGTTGAAGATGGGTGGGTCGGGGATTTGGATGGTGTTCGGATCCAGACTTCCAGGATATCTAGGATCGGAAGGGTTGGCTCTGAACGCATTTGATTCTGAAGACCATGCGTCGATCGCATCGATTCTGGGGTCGTATGATGGTGTTCTGTTGGTTTTGAGATGTTAGCAAGGTATTTGATGGGTGTGTTGTTAATGGATGTACTCACGTCATTGTAAGACTTTCTTGGTGTGAATTTTGGTGCTGTGTGAGAAGTTTCGTTGTTCAAATTTGTCCTTGAAAGGTCGTTGACAGAGTTCAAGTTGCACACAACAGACGTTGTAATTGTGAATTTTAAACAATAAATACACTTGAGGCCAAGCTTTCATGTGTTCCCAGAACGGTTGTCTGCTTGATTTCTAGGTGACGTTCACACCATGGATACAACATCTCTTATTGAAAGTGAATTCAAGTCATTAATTAGCCGTACTCGGGATGAGTTCGGGTTCTTTCATCAAATGTTTGACAAAAGTTCAAGCCCTGGAACTATTAGGAATATCTATATTTAAGAGAGTATCTTTGGCTGAGACTGATATGTTAAAGGTTCAAAGAGAATATGTAGGTTTAAATTTGAACCAGAGAAGATATCAATCTCCTTCAGTTTGTTTGATTCAATATATCATTAAACTCAGCATCCTGTTAACCTTAGCATCTCATTCGATAAACGCAATTCCAGCCCCAATATACCTGATATATCGAGCATCAGACAAAAGGAAAAACACGATACTAACACTAACGCAAACTTAGCCTGATTATCGCATCTACAACATAGTAACGCAAGTTCTACAGCAAACTACCATTTCAAGAACATATACCACGTGGGTTTAAAGCCAGAAAGATATTCATCGAGGGGACCCATGAGAGGAGAACAGTAATAAGATCAAAGGAGCTGTGAGTCTAAAACTTGACTTTATCCCAGTATACATGAAGATTATGAATAAACATAAACCCTAATTCATAAATCTCAAACAATCCCTCAAAACCCAAGAAAATAACATTTTGAGATTAACAACATAAATTAGCTACAGACTCCATACTTCCAAGAAGCTAAAACATCTTTCCATTCCAAACCCACCTACTCCTTCCTCGCCCATGACCATGACCATCCAATAAAACCACCCCCAATACCCCCAATACCCCCTCAAAACAATAAAATCAAAGTTCGCGAGAAATAGGTAAATCTCGACTAAATAAACACAAACTAGTATCACATGGCTCCGCTGGGGTTTCCACTGGTGCAGATGCAGATGTGCTATTAGTCGATTCCGTCTCAGTCAATATCAAAGATTGTGCTGTAACTGGTCCAATGAAGGTTGAAGGTATGGAGTTGCTTACACTAGAGGAAGATTGCGAAGAGGAGGAGGTGGAATCAGTAGATGAGGATTGGGATTGAGATTGAGATTGCGATTGAGATTGTGAGATCTCCAGTAAAGATATGGAGGACGAGAAAGATAATATCGAAGTATTAGATTTTGAGACTGAAGAGAGACTTTGATTGACAACGGATGAGGAAGTCGAAGTTGCAATGGAAGTTAATGAAGTGGAAGACAAATTTTCGGAGACAGAAGTAGAAGTAGAAGCCGAAATCACACTCGAGGAAGCACTGGATGTGACCATTGGCAAAGAAGAGGTTGGCGATTGAATTGTTTGCGTCGTGGAAGTCGATTTCGATACCGAAGTACTAGAGGACACCGATGATATCGGTGAGGCAAACGATTGAGATGTCGAACTGGAGCTAGGAGATGCGAGTACTGAGACTGAGGTAGGAGTAGATCTGGTCGTAGATCTGGTCGTAGTTATTGGTGTATCTCTTACAAGACTCGATGATTGCGAACTCGAGGAACTCGATCTTGTACTTGTACTTGAAGAAAGAGTAATCGAGAGGACAGTACTGGAGGTGCTATAAGAACAACTTCCCGATGAGATAGCACTGACAGTGGTATAAAATGCAGGACGAGCCGTTGCACAGATACCGACACTGTTTTGACCTGTGCTTTGGTATACACCGATTGTTCCGTTTCCGCAGCAAAAATTGCTAGTACTAGCACCGATTGTGACTCTGTATTGTTGCCATGATGTATCTGCGCATTTCCAAAGCGAGTTGTAGCAGTCTATACCTTCGAAATGTTAGCTTCAAGATGTAAGTAGTGATCATGAATAACATACTGTCATTGCAACAATAAGGAGCAGATCCGGTCTTAGTCTTACAAGTTTGACCTGTGGGACAATAATATCCAGTGGTTCCTGGACATACCGATTCTCCTGCAAGCTTTGCTATGCTTCCGAAGATACTAGATAATGGTGTGTATAGTGCATATCCTGGACCAATTCCGCGTGAATCTGTACATCCAGAAGCGCAAGCACCTGGAGCATTTGCGGCAGTAAGACAGTTGCAAGCATTTGCCACAGCACCAGAATCTCCAAGTAGAGCGCAAACACCGCTGGCAAGTCCGTCAAGTGAAGGGGAACCGACGGTCTTGAGTAGTGGGCACTGCACGGCTGACAAGATTGCTACGGCAAGATAACAAGCGTTTAAAGGACAGCACGACATCGTAAATTGCTCGGTATACTTCCGATGATGAGGGATACTTTGAAGATTTTAATAGGAAATAGCAGATGTCAGATGGTTTCACAGAGTTTCATTAATGGAATGTTATGACTTCTGCGCAATAGCATGAATGGGAAATGTGCAGATCAATAACTACTGAGTACACGAATATCTTGGAGTATATGTAGCTTGGCAACATACTTGTTCAGCGTGCTGGTAAATTCAGATAGGCAGGCTACTCGGTGGAGAAAAAACAGGCCACAATTGACCATTGGTGAAACCTTTCAATAATCTGATTACGCTCTTCAGTATATACGAGATTGTGTCTGGAATATGTTCACAAGCGAGAACAAGTCAATGTTTCATTTGATCTTGTTAAATTCGAGCCTTGATTGTTGGTTGATTTTCTGTAGTGTAAAATAGTTTTTGATATTGAGATGGTCAAATGTGACCGATTTTTTCGCCGAATAAGCAAGGATGAAATACACGGTAAGCACCAAGAATGAATGTTATGAGTGGCCGCACCTGGGTTGTAATTTTCGTACTGAAAGGATGCGGAAGAATGCTCCAATGTTGGAGATATTAGAGGTTAACACAGAGCCGCATTGACTCAAGATGAGGAAGGTTTATACCTCGTCCATGTCATCTAATGTACGAAGCCCTTCTACTTTATCCGTGTGAGCAGCAGGATATTAGTCCGACTGCTTCGCTGGTGTGGTGATGATGAAGATTCTATAATCAATCAAGAGTTGAGAATACCACTCTTACCATACACAATCAAAAGCTTCCGTCTATAAGAAGAGGGGGGAGAGGGGATGGCAGCTACTAGTATGAAAGGGGGAACCATTAATTGAAGTTTGTGATTATTCAAATACTTGTATGATCAGTTCGTTATCTTACAAGCTACTAAGCCTAAATCACAATTAAGCTCGCATTATCAACGTAACTTGTCATCCATTGTACTATACACTTGCTTGTGTATCATTTCTATCGCAGAGCCGCGAACAAGGGGGCTGCCAATTTTTGTATACAGCTATGTATCCGTCTGACTGGTAGTTCCGAGTCCACCATGTGAATGAATGTTTATCACCTAATGGGGTACGATAGACGAGCCTCCATGAATGTAAACGCGTGAGAATAACGTGCGTAAGAGATGAGACATTTGCCACAAATTCTTTACGCGTGTAGACTTCGACATGAAGAATTCGAGACCACTCGAGATAATTAGTAGAACTATCAACTATCTACTTAAATCGAGGTGGTTTACACATTTCCGGATATCCGCGGGGTAGTAGGGTATGTTTAATTGAAGAGCAATGATTGGATATGATGATAGTGGAATGGTCACTAATCCATAGAAAGGGGGGGCGAAGTCGGAGGCTGCCGCTTTAAATATATTCGACTGATATTCATTTTTGTGAGCGATGTTGTATTTCAGTTGCAGGAATATAATATAGAATGGAACTGAAAGGATACATGAGTAAAAGTAGGGATCTCTTCGCCTTGAATCTGTCTTCCACTCGTTTCAATATTACAAAAGACTAACTTACGAGCTTATAACGTCCTCAAACATTATACCCATCTAGGTATATAAATTTCATGATCCATATCATCATCACGAAAGCGGCACCAAAAACATCCACTTATAGATTAGTCTCCCCATCATCCCGCATGGAGGGGCAATATGAAATTTCTTATCGATGGCGTTATTTCACGATAACAGTTACTGAGCAAAAAACCCTCAAGATACAATCAAACACCGAGAAGACGACGGAATTGGTAAGGAGATGGTTCGTTCTTTGCTTTTAGTCCTCTCTCTCTCTCTCTCTCTCTCTCTATTACAATTGAATGGTACTTATATTTAACATTTACTTCATACATCTATGTATTCATCTTTTTTTCCATATCTCCTACAGCTTCATTCCTTTCATCATATCTATCTGATAAGATTATTCCCTTTGATCTCTTGTCACAATTAATCATATCCCTCACTGTAACATCAGATAGGAGTTCACGAGATTCATCATGACTCCAATATCTCTTCTTACAGGTATTGATGCAACATCTCATATTCATCTTATAATTGGATGTAATCCATTAGCAGGTGCTAGATTTACGAAATCCGTTGAAGTAGGAGCAAAACCAATTCTCATTGCGCCCGAATCCTCCGAGTTACATTACACGTTACAAAAGCGAATTGAAACTGGGGAAGTACAATGGTTGAAAAAGTCATTTGAAGACAACGATCTTATGACTCTAGGAAGAGAAGAAATTGGGAGAGTAGTCGATGCAGTATTTGTTACCTCTGGACCTCGAGATCCATTGAGTAAGTATAGTTATCTATTTTGTGTGAGACCACTAAGCTAATTCGTCCAGGTGCACATATCTCACAACTCTGCAAACGTAATCGCATACCAGTCAATGTAGCAGATGCATCGAATCTCTGCACATTCTCACTCCTTTCCACATACACCGATGGACCACTTCAAATCGGTGTAACAACCAATGGTAGAGGCTGTAAACTCTCCTCTCGAATCCGTCGCGAAATAGCATCATCTCTTCCTAAAAATTTAGGAGAATCATGTTTACGACTCGGTACAATTCGCAGACGTATACAAGAAGAAGATCACTTAGCACATCTCACTGCAGCCGGAGACTTGGATAATGAGGAGGAAATAGATCAAAGTTCTACTTTCAATAAACTTATTACGGAAGCAGATCTAGATGCTGCAAAAAATAGACGCATGAGATGGCTTTCTCAAATATGTGAATATTGGCCCCTTCGTCGGCTTGCATCGATAACAGATTCGGACGTCGACAGTGTCTTAAAATCTTACGCCACCAACCCATCAACTTCGGCTCGTCTTGACACATCAACCATCGATTCGCGCGTTTCCAAACTCCCACAAATAATCCTGGCCGGTTCTGGACCTGGCCACCCTGATCTTCTCACTCGCGCAACCCACAAAGCCATTCTCTCTGCCGATATAATCCTCGCCGATAAACTTGTTCCCTCAGGAGTTCTCGACCTAATCCCCCGTCGAACACCTATCCACATTGCGCGCAAATTTCCTGGCAACGCCGAACTAGCACAACAGGAATTATTGTCTCTCGGATTAGCTGGTCTTCAAGCTGGTAAAACTGTTCTACGATTGAAACAAGGTGACCCTTATATATATGGAAGAGGAGGAGAAGAGTTTGAATTTTTCCGAAAGCAGGGATATGGGGATCGAGTTGTTGTTTTGCCTGGAATTACAAGTGCACTGAGTGCGCCACTCTTTGCTGGAATACCGGCGACACAAAGAAGTGTTAGTGATCAAGTACTTATATGTACTGGGACCGGCCGGAAGGGAAAACCTACTGTGCCTCCGCAATATGTGGCGACTCAAACTGTGGTCTTTTTGATGGCGCTTCATAGAATCAAGGGATTAGTGGCTGATCTCACCACTCATGACTCCGAAGACGCGAAAGTGGTTGATAAGAATGGGAATGTTGATCAAAGTAGGAAGTTATGGCCACTGAGCACACCATGTGCAGTAATAGAAAGAGCATCATGCCCGGATCAAAGGGTCGTAAGAACTTCTTTAGAGTGGGTCATAGATGCCATTGAAGAAGTGGGCAGTAGACCACCTGGATTATTGGTACTTGGAGCTGCATGCGAGGTTTTGTTTAATCAGAATTCGAGTAAGGAGGGGAGAAAGTGGGTTGTTGAGGAAGGATTTAAGGGGTTGGATGATTTAGGGTTAGGAGAAGTAGGGCTTGTGAGTTGCGGTGTTGAGGGCGAGAGGCCGGATGTCGTGCGGGGGGATAGTTTTGGGAAGGAGTTGAAAGTGTAAGGGGACGAAATATGATACCATAGTTTTTTGTGATACAAATTTATTCATACGTTCAAAAACGTCTTCAGTGAAGCTAGACTTGGGAAGTTGTTCTCACTATCTATGTACCCCCACTAGTTTTCTAAAGAAGAAATTTATACAGGATTCAAGCACTGTTGAAAAGTGACATAATGACTCCCCCCTAAAAATCTGTATCTCCATTGCCATACACAACATTCTGGGTATATCCGCATTCCATCATCATTATTATCATCATCATCATACATCATGTACAAAACGCCGGGTTGAACATCTTCCTTTGGCGCCTGGGACTATTCTCCTGAAAAGTACCGCACCCCTCCATAGTCTACGCTCTCGTATCTGGTCCCCATGATGGCTCCAATTGAATCGCCATGACGACCTTGGCTTGGATCTGACTATAATCTTTCCACTAAAATTATGGCAAGGGATAGCGATCAGACATATCGATAAAATTCAACACGACCGGATCTCCAAACCCAATGCATATCCAATTTTCGATCTGCCCCATCGTAGCGCAGTAGAAAGCTTGCGATCAACGGTGTGCTCTTCCAACCCTTTTCTGCATCTACTCATCCATAATATCTGTAAATCACTCATCATCAAAAGACGGCGGCGCAACACTCATCCTCAACTGTCTCTGTCTCTGCTGACTCTGCAATCCCAATCTCTCCACCGCATACCCCAATCTCTCCTTCTTCTGCCTCAAAACCTTTAATCTCATCGCTTTCTCTTCATTTCCCCCTCCATTCCCAAAGGGACTTTTATTCATTTTATTGAGCCCTAATTCCCAGCTCTTCTTGCGACTTAGTTTGCTGGCTTTGGAGGCGGGATTGGACATGGGATCGGAAGATTCGAGACGTCCCGAGAGAAGCTGGGATCGCGCGATGAGTTGTTCTTCTTTGCGTTGCAGACGGGAAATGAGGGATTCGGAGCGGGAGAGGAGCGTTTCGATGGCGGGCTCGAGTTCTTCGGCGAGGGAACGTTGGGCTGCGTGGAGGGTTGTGGAGGGGGTGAGTTCGAAGTGCTGGGGGTGGGGGTGTTAGTTTGGGGGTTGGAGATCTGAGTACGGATGGAGAAGATAATAGATGGGAGACATACTCTTGTGGTACTTAGAACAGATTTCAGACGGGGAAAATCAGAAATACCGGAATCGAGGATGGAAATACTGTTGTCTAGGGTACTTAAAGAGGCTCGTAGAGAAGCTACGGAAGAGGAAAGAAGAACGGAGGGGTTTTGCGAATTCATTTTTGTAGATGCTGCGAGTGGACTGGCTGAAGGCAAAACTGGGGTTCTGGGGTTCAGAGAGTTTGTGGACTTGATATGTAGTAAATTGAGGTTGTTGATGTTTGCGCTGGAAGACGCCATGGTTGCTGCGACAGGGATATTTACTCCCGGTGATTTTTTTGGCGGGGTGAATGAAGGGTCGCCGGGAGATATTTATTACTACTAAGAATTTCATGAGTCTTACGGTTTCTACAACTGAACCCTTCGATGAATAGGTGCACAATGGAATAATATCTATCAAATGATCTCAAAGTCAACTACCAAGATGAAATGCTGCCCGACACAGTTTTTGATGTCAACCTCACACTCCTGCAATTCATGAAATCGGATAACAGCGGTCTTGTGTATTACGTAAGCAAGATCGATTTGCAAGCATCCTTATCAGAAAATAATCTCAACATTTCAACAAGTGAGCATTTCTACTATCAGCATATCAAGTCGGGATATTTAAGATGGCATCGATGGTACCAAGATTCAGATGTTTAAATGCACCTCCATTGAGACAGGCATCAAGAAATATCCTTGCAATTCCTACCACAGCTACACGCTCCTTCGCCACTGAGACAGATGCATCCAAGCCAGAACCTATCACGAAAAGACGTCCTACATACTTCAAAGACAAAATCAATGCCGTTCCCTCGTTTTCCGAGTTTGTGGGCTTGCCAGATAAACCATTAACCCCCGATGATGCACTCGAATTGCGGACTGCGATGGTTGGGCCACCAGGGAAGAAGAGACAAATCACCAGATTACCTGAATGGTTGAAGACGCCCATCCCCGACAATTCGAATTACAAGAAGATCAAGAAGGATCTGCGAGGTTTAAATCTACATACTGTGTGCGAAGAAGCAAGATGTCCGAATATTTCGGATTGTTGGGGCGGTGGTGATAAGAGTGCTGCGACTGCGACGATTATGTTGATGGGAGATACTTGCACAAGAGGATGTCGATTCTGCAGTGTTAAAACTGCAAAAACGCCAGCGCCATTGGATCCTCACGAACCGGAACATACTGCCGAAGCATTGTCGAGATGGGGCTTGGGATATGTCGTTTTGACATCTGTGGATAGAGATGATCTTGCAGATGGAGGGGCAAGACATTTCGCAGAGACTATTATGAAGATTAAGCAGAAGAAGTCGTCGATATTGGTTGAGGCGTTGACTGGTGATTATGCGGGAGATTTGGAAATGGTGAAATTGGTCGCGGAAAGTGGTTTGGATGTTTATGCGCATAACATGGAGACTACTGAGGAACTCACACCGTTTGTTCGAGATCGAAGAGCGAAATATAGACAAAGTTTGAAGGTTCTGGATGCAGCAAAGAAGGCAAAGCCTTCGTTAATTACGAAGACAAGTATTATGCTTGGGTTGGGAGAAACTGAAGAAGCATTGTGGCAAACATTGAGAGGTATGATATGCATGTCCGTCTTCCACACAATTCATTGCTAATAATTTATGATTAGATCTTCGAGAAGTCAATGTTGATGTCGTTACGTTCGGTCAATACATGCGCCCAACCAAGCGTCACATGAAAGTAGAGGAATATATTACGCCCGAAGCTTTCGAGATGTGGCGTCAACGCGCGTTAGATCTTGGTTTCTTATATTGTGCCAGTGGACCTCTAGTGAGAAGTTCATACAAAGCTGGTGAGGCATTCATAGAGAATGTTCTTAAGAAGAGAAAGGGTGTAACAATATTGACTGATGAAGCGACGGGTATGGCTAAAGCGATTGTATAATATTATCTCGGTCTTGCAATTAATACTTCAACGTATGATAAGATGAGAACGGCGTTTGGGAGCTGTCTTTGGTGGCGGGAAGGTATAGATGACAATTGCATTTGAATACCGAATTAGATATCTGTTATAAATTATAAAACTTTTTTCAACCAATTTATTCTGCTTTTCGTAATCTCTCATCTCTTGTGTAGTATTTCCTTTACGTTTTCGGGTTTGGGGAGTTGATTCGTCGAGTGAGGCTGGAAATCTTCGTTTCTGGTAATTTTGCATCGAAATAATTCCGGATTAGGCCTATGAATTTGCGCAAACGAAAGTTTACCATCGCTAGGAATGAAGTCGCAGCAATTATACAAAAATAAGGCGACTATAGAATGAGCATTCCCCTCCTACTCCTAGAGTCCCTTTCTCAGCCTATCGTTCCTACAATAACAATCTCCTCCAAAAAAAATCGCCAATCAAAATGTACCTCCGACTCCCCCTTACCTCGCTTATCCTCAGCACATTTACCCGCAGCTCTCTCTCCCAGACTCCACCCTCCGATCCCGAATCGCACGCCTCCCACATCCTGCAAGAATGTCTTCAAGCGCGCTCCGTTCCCTATTCGAATGCTACTTCTCCGAATTGGGCCAATTTGACTACTCCTTTCAATTTACGTCTGCAGTATACACCTACGGCGGTCACGTTACCGAAGACGCAGGAACAGGTGGGGAATAGTGTTGTTTGTGCGGCGAGGGCGGGGTTGAAGGTTCAGCCGAGGGGTGGGGGTCATAGTTATGCGAGTTTTAGTATTGGTGGGAGGAATGGGAGTGTGGTGGTGGATATGAGTGGGTTTGATGAGATTTTAGTGGATCGGGGTGAGTTTTTTTTATATTAATCTGTGAGGTGGATGAGGTTTTGACGTGTTGGATATAGAAACGTATATTGCGAAGATAGGCGCGGGACAGAGATTGGGTAATGTGGCGTTGGGGATTCATGCGCAGTGTGGTAGAGCTTTACCGCATGGAACGTGTGCTGGTGTTGGGATAGGTAAGAAAGATACTCATGCTAAAACTGAGCGATTGTCACGAATCCATTCTAATCTAGTAATCAGGCGGACATGCAACTCACGGCGGATATGGTTACGATTCCCGTCTCTGGGGACTAGCACTCGACACAATCGTTGGACTCGACGTCATCCTCGCCAACGGCACATTTGTTCATACAAGCGAAACTGAAAATACCGATCTCTGGTACGCATTACGAGGCGCCGCTGATGCTTTTGGCATCGTCACTCACTTTTATATGCAAACACTTGCTGCACCAGCTGAAGTTACATATTTTACTGCCAATCTCTCATCTACGCTTTCCAGCGCAGAAAAAGTCTCTGCCGCGTTTTTGAAAACTCAAGATTTTGTTCTCAAGAGTCCTTTACTTACACCGAATATATCATTTGGATTTAATGTCAATAGTGCAGGCGGTCTTGCAATCACAGGAATGTGTACCTTTTGCGATCTTGTCCATTTCCGAGATATCGTTTTCCCGCAACTTGTATCCGGTTTCGATATCGATTCTCGGAATATAACGAATTTATCCTGGATCGATACACTAGCTACCCTCGCAGCGCCCGATCCACTCGCTCAGCCTTTATTAAGCTACGATTTACACGACACATTCTATGTCAAATCTCTCGTGACCAAAAACGAAATACCACTAACCCCCGAAGCAGTCCTTGCATTTTTCTCATATATCCTCTCTCATCAATCCCCAGAAACCCCCTACTTCTCCATCATCAATCTCTACGGTGCCCCTGGATCCGCTATCGATAATGGAGAGGTATCTTCCTCCAGTCATGCAGATATGGATGCGCTCTGGGTATTCCAAAACTACGGATACACGCCCAATCATCTCCCACCGTGGGATGACCGCATCAAGGAAGTCATTGAAGGGATGACTAACGCGGTTCTTGATGCGCAACCGAGGGGGAATTTCTCGGGTTATGTAAACTATGTGGATCCGGATTTGTCGGCGGAAGAAGCGGCGGAAATGTATTACGGGAATGGGACTTATGATAAGTTGTTGGGGATTAAGACGGATGTGGATAGTGGGTTTGTTTTTTGGAGTAAGTCTTTGTCTTTTTTTTTGTGCTGGGTCAAATTGTGGTGTGGATGGTGTGTTTAGTGTGATGTTGTTGATGTGAGGAGAAATGTCTAACGAGTACGTGTTGTAGATCCGCAAGCGATTGGGAATGTGGGGGTTTTGCCTGTGGGAATGGGAGAGGAGTAATTGGGGTTGATTTGGATGGGTTTTGCATTTTATGGTGCTTGGTGTTTAGGGTACGGGGTTTGAATCTTGGGTTGCGGATTGCATTAGAAGAAGTTGCATATAGATGGTGTTGAGGTTAATATTTAATGGCGCAGTAAGGGATGGCTGTGTTTTCGTGGTCATGTGCGGTTTATCTTTTGAATCATCTTTTTGAAGAGCTTTGAAATTCTTCAACTCAACGTTGGTTCATTTATTGACTGTGATGCTCCAAAAATGACTACAATCAGTGTCATGTAGTCGTCTAGTGACATGATCTAATCACTTGCTCAGGTTAATCCTGCCATGATCATTCATGCTATGATTCGAAGATTCTCGATCGAAGGCGCTCTTCTTGTGCCATTTTCGAAGTGACATCTCCTTTTGCTGGCAATTTAGAGCAGATTTTCATGAATCTGGAGAACTTTGAGGATCCCACGTGTTTACATCGGGCTCACAACCAAGAGGCTGCAATTCACCTCCTCGAATCGAGTCATTCTACTTAACTCAATGAGTCATATCGTTCGATTTCGAATCTGTTCTGAGGATAGAGTACCCCCCATACCCAGGTCTTACGTGCACATAAAGATCCTCCTTTCCTTTGAAGAGATTCAAGGACGAAATCTTCACCACAATTCGACTCCGTACAACACTTCTGGGAGCTTTTGCAGCACAGGCGACCTTCAATGATCCATGCTCAAAACATATTATTAGTTCATTACATATTTCCTCGAAGACAGATCATAAGTTACGCTTTAAACACCTCAAAATGATGATCTCTAACAACAATGGGGCAAATGTCCCCCTTCAACAATGTAAGTTTTATACACCACCTCATAGAACCTTGAGCTGATCTTGATACCAAGCCAATCCCTTTACCCTCCCAGTAGACGACAAACAAAAAATGAACACAGAGCGAAAAGACTCCATCGAGCTCGCCCGATTTCTCTTTGGAGATAACTGGCAGTTTACAAAGAAAATCCTCACCTTCATCCTTGACTGTGGATGTCGCTCCAATCTACACTCAATCACCTCTAAAGCCGGGGAGTCGTTACATATCGGTACAGATCTGGCTTTCGCATACAGATCTGATATA
Source organism: Botryotinia convoluta (assembly GCA_004786275.1). Classification (NCBI taxonomy): domain Eukaryota; kingdom Fungi; phylum Ascomycota; class Leotiomycetes; order Helotiales; family Sclerotiniaceae; genus Botryotinia; species Botryotinia convoluta. The sequence goes on along the minus strand of PQXN01000088.1, from coordinate 63,132 downwards.
TCTGGAAATAATACGATGCCTGAATCCAGATACACATCTATGGAACAACGAATCAATGAGAACAAGGTGTATGCAACATTGGACATTCTACGATTTTGGGCAAGGACTGCCAGATTTGAAAAATGTAGTCAAGATTCTTTGCTGGCCACTCTGTCATCAACATTGCTGATACCCATGCCTTGCAGATCAACTTGATGAGTCTATTCGTACATTCGTTGCAGAGTTTCGACACCCTGACTTTGTTAACACAGTCTGGAGCGATCACCCTTCTGGAGCCACAGATATCAACTGGTCGGTCACAAATCCTCCCAGAATGATCAAATTAATGAAACTTCTTTACGATGATGCTCAGTGGGAATACACAAAGCTCGCTCTTGAGTGGGGCTTTGATCGAACAAATTACACAAGAACAAAAGTAACTCGGCTTCACGAAGAAGGATGCAGAGTAGCCGAGAAATACAGACGTCTACTTACCTCCAAAAACATTGCGGAAGAAGAAGTGAATAGAGCCTTGCGTGATTATCTTGACGAGAGTTGTTTCGATATCAACGAGGCTGATGTGGAAGCCACATTGGATATTGTGCAGGCTTGGGATTACTATATGTCTCGTCAGTTCAATCCTTACTTTCATTCATACCTCCAGCAATTGGTTTACTAATATATCGCTTAGGTGATGGAGACAAAATTTCTAAATTCTTAGATGATATCAGGAATGTTGACAAGGATTAGGAAGCATGGTGAGAAATGTGGTGAAACTTAGTGGGAGCACTGGTGTGTATTTGGTACTTCAACGCGAGACTTTATAGTTTGAAGAATTCATATTCTTTTATCATCAATGCCTTTCGATCATTAGTGAGTATGTTAATGGTTGAGATCTCATTACGAACCATCTACCGCTTGTCTATGTTATTTACATAAACTCTTCAGTAAATGGCACATGACAAATATACGAAGTGACGCTCGCTATTACTTTGCTGCCACCTCTTCTTCTTCAATTTTTTAGTTCTCTGTGAGCCATATCCCATATCTGCGATCGTATTATATCCTTCGCCTCCGTATTAGGTACAAAATACATCTTATTGGGCAGTACTTTGACCGATAAACATGTTGACTCTCCTAGACTGATATCACAACCCCTTCAAGATACCTCCCATATTTTCTATCTTACATATACTCGGTGCATGTTGATGCGTGCGCTTTATATCAAAAATCAAAATATTCGAGAGCTTTTAGCCACCAAGATGACAGAATAGTAACTCAAGACACTTCATTAGAACATGGCACTCATAAGTTCAAAGATTCAGAGAAACGGTACAAAAACGCCCAGGATCTCCGTTCAGCAAGGATCAAATCTTCCAAGTTTGAAGATAGCGTAGAATGACTGAATCCTGGCTGATGCTAATTGGCTTGGCAGATAAGCGAGCGAGCGCTATCAACCACCGCATACTTTCACTTTTAATCTATTCTTCGATACTGTTATACAATATATCTTCGAGGAGGTTATAATTTGTTAATAGTGTTAAATACCAATTCAGATTAGAAAACTATTTGGAAGTTTCGATTGCATTTACTCGGAGCTATCTATGGGGAATCAATACCATGATTCAATGCTTCTCAATTTGATGATGATCGATCCCATACTTTGTTTCAAAATGGGACGTATATCGAGATACCACTCGTGCAGAAGATTTGCTTGATTGACTGTATACTCGTGATAGGATGTTATGAAAGGACTTAAATATTGTGACTCGACGAATGCAGGCCGATCCTTTTGTTGATATATAAATTCGTGGGTATAACTATACACATTGCACAAGAAATCTTAAAAATATTTATGCTCACGAGTATTAAAAAAATTCCATAAATCATGAGGTAGAATACATCATCATTTCCGCCTTGCAATTCCTCCTCAGTTAGGCCTAAGTTTTCATATATCGCATGATAGCAAAGAAGCAGTAGACAGCCAGCCAAGCTTCCGTTTTATGTAAGTTAGCTTAAGGAAACAAGCTACATGTATTGAATTAACCGGCAGCTTGAACATACGCCAATACGAAAACCAGTCACCGTGGCTCGACGGAATCGTCGTTGACTGCACATCTACGAATCGAATAAAAAGTGACTCCTAGAGGGAGTGCGCATCTGCTGTCCTTCTTGGCCTCGGCCAAGTTTCCTTGAAAAGTCTATAAACAAATAATTTGTTTCCCTTTTGTTTTCGAGTTTTGTTTTGGCCCCACTGTTTTTTGTCCTGACAAGCGAGTTCTCGTCTCAAGTATACCTATCTATCATTTCAAAGTATAAAATGTCGTATGCAATGGTTATCGGCTGATAGTATGGAGAAGTGAACTTCACTTGAGTTATTGATGTGCGTTTTATGAGTAACCAGGTATCAACGACTGATATGTGTTGGGTATTGAGATCATTCCGCGGAAAATCATTAACTCTGTCGAGGGTCTGGTTCTGCCATGTACTACCAAATTTCCTCGAATGGTAGGGATTTGAGAACATAACCAAATCAGAGTTAAAATCAGGATTTAAAGTTGCGAATAGACTGGTGGAACCATGATGCAAACAAAAACAGACCATGGACCTGTAAATTTTGAAAGTATGACAACGCGCTAACGGCTCTTTAGACAACAAACTCTCAGAACTGGATTCTAGCCCATCAAATGAAACTTTAAGCGCATGATATTTACCACATCAAGCTTTTGATTGGGTAATTTGGCAATAGATTTACAATCAAGAAGGACCCATCATCTACGACAGGTTGCAGTAGGGACCATTCGCCAAAATATCAGGTAAGGAGGTAGTCTAAACGTAGTTTAAAAATGGGGAGAGTTGCGACATAGATAAACGTACCATGATATACGAGTGATGTGTATTTTATGGGTACAAGCCATGCCGGTTTCAACTATAGAACAGTTTAAATACACCATATCTGTCATCAAGCATGAATGATAGAAGAGATAGACGAGCTTTTGACAATCCTCATGGTTCTTAGATCAGCAAGATCTTGATTCATCTCACTTAATCTAATGACTTACATTCAAGATGCTAATATTCCCTCATCAAATGGGTGTACAAGTCAAACTTACTTTTCAGATCAACCCTATCAGGTCTTAAAATCAAACGTTTTGCGGGTAGAGGCCCCACGCGGAAAAAGAGTAGAATTCAACAAGCCAATATTGCCGAACAGGTAGTCTTGATACCCGGTCTCTAATAGTCGTCAGTTCTACAAGAACGTTAATAAGTTCCGTGAGAACAGATGTTCATCAGATGTGGTCGATTATCTCAAACCCACTCAGCTCCACAATTATCATCAAAATTCACTTATACAATTGTAGAGTGAATAATCCACGCAGTCACTTGGAGCAATATATGTATCGCAATTGAGGAGACATCTCTACACCAAATCGAGAACCTTGCACCCTGGCCGAGTTAGTTAACAGGTTGCTTGCACGTCAACGAATAAAAATCGAAACACCTTAAGAACCTTTGGGTGACTATGCTGTTGGTTCCCCTCGTGGGGTTTGATTTAAATGTTCGTCCTCATACTCAGTACCCATCTGGATTCCTTATATCCTTGTTTCATTCTCAAATCTTTGTTTGATAAAAATTCTATCACTACTCTTTGCAATTAATCGACCGTCCCTCAACATCCATCTATCACTACCTTTGTTCAAACAATTATATTATTATTCAACCCCGTATTCTTCTCTTCACCACCTTCTCTTCACCATTCTTTTGCTTTTTGGTTCCATTTTTGTTTCATCATGCATATATACAGCCAGCTTGTTTCGGTGACGAAATATGTACGTCCTTATATTGGTTTCGCACTCAACCTCAGCATGGAAATTTGTAGCAAGTGGAAAATTGTGGGGGAAGGTATGATTGTATATGAATATCATGGGAAGAGTATCTAGCTTCATAGCTTTGATGCTGACTCTGTTTCTGTCAAAAGGCGCTCCAAAATCTTTCGAACGTAAGGCCAAACCGATTCAACCAAGGAATGACGCAAACCATCAAGAACCAACCACTCAAGAGTAGTAAATCCTTGACCACGGGCACGATAACGCTCAAGCGCAGCCGCGAGAGCTTCAGATCTTGACAAAGGGACAAAGACGTCTTCTTTCCCGTGTAGCATATACAACCGTGTCTTCTTTGCCCAGCTTTCGGATAGTCCATTTCTTTCTTGCATCTGTGCTATTGTTTTCAGCGGCGTCGCGGAAAACCCGGCCCATGTAATGATAGCTGCAAGGTCCGCGGCCTTTCTTCGAGTGAGCAAAAAAAGATACAAGATTGAAGCACCCTGACTATCTCCCATGAATATGATTCTGTTCGCAGGCGTACCCATTGCAACCTCCGTATCAATAAGATGTTCAAAATAATCAAGCGAAACCTCAATATCACGCACATCAGAATGATGCTGTCCAAACTCATCGGTTTTTAGAGGATCCCCTGCTGAGGGAACAGGCTGATCAATATTATACCAGGTATACTTTCCAGGGGAAGGCCAAATATTTGCCAGACCTTCCGGGATAACGATCTTGACATTTTGAAGTATGGGCGACTTATGGACATGATATGCGACAGATAATCTGTTGGGAGGATGCTGGTTGAATTGGTCAGCCGACCAACCATAGCCATGCAGAAAGATGAATGTAGCAGGTTGAGCCAGTTCCGTAGCAATTCTGGGGGGTAAAATGGTGATTGGAAGCCTGCGCTGATTTTCCGAGGACATTTTGCTATCCTCAGCAACACCTCTGGCCATCAAAGCGATTCGTTGTACTATCGATTGCTTCCTTTCTGGAATAATAGTGACAGTATGTTTGCATATTATGACAAGATTCGAGAGTGAAGCTTAAACCATACTACACTACACTATACCAAGACGCAAAGCACGAGATAAGCTTACATAAGCAGATGTAGTTTCGTATCGGGGGCCAATCAAAAAAACGTTAAGCCGGTCTCACTTTCTGACTAATCACGATTCGGTACGTTAAGGCATTCACAAAATGAGAGCGACAGTTTCTTCTAGACATGGATTTACTCTGAACCATTTCACCAACAAATGGATTTCATGCTAATAAAGGAGTGACACTCCTGATTTCAATATTAATTGAGTTAATGATCACATTCTTTGATGCACTTGCTTGATCGGAGCTGAAGCTTCATGACTTGCGGCTTCACTCATGCGAACTGAGTTTTCTTATATCTTACGAAGAAATTGTAACTCCTTACACACTGAACTCGCAGCTGCATACATTTTCGGTACCGACCCAAACCCACAGATCTCAGTTGAAGCATCTTCTATCAACAGAAGTAATCATGTAGCAGATACAACTGCACATTATCTTTATGCTAATCCACCCAGTCCATCCCCATGCACAATCTAGAAGAAGTACAAGTTCGTTACGCAACTGTTATCGTGGGAGCATATCGCCGAGTTGCCGGTAAATATCTTGCCTTTCCCAGCTCATGGTACGGTACGCTGCAGCATTTTTCTTCATATTTTTATTCGTCCTCCGAAGTTTGTCATCAAGTTCTTCGTGACGAGTTCGATTATTTGAATTGTAGGATATTTCCTCCAGCGTATCATCCCAAATTGTCTCCATCAATTCAGTTGCCTTTCGATCTCTTAGCATGATTGTAAGTTCGATGCAATCGTAGACCATTTCCTTGATAATCAAAAGAGGAGCATCGACTTCGTGGTGGACGGCACAATGTCTTATCTGCGCGATCCTACAGAGCATCTCCTTGAATTCCTTGACACTACTACCAAAAAGGTTCAGATGAGCTTCGTTTATGTGAACACTTCGCAATACTTTATGGAATTCCTGGAGTTCAGCGTGGCCCGCTTTGTACCACAATAAAGCGCAGAACAGCTTGCCATAACCGTATCTTTGAGCCCAATCATACAATGATCTTAGAATGCAATGATGGGTGTCATCCAAAATTTGCTGCTGTATGTCAAAGTTGAAAAAATGTACCATTTCGTGGCCGTGGTACGCGATAAAAACCAATGTATTTATATTCCGAAGTGGGCGATTCCATTCTTGAAGCCTTGACTTTACATACAGATAATGTTAGGAAAAAGACTCAACAAAAGCTCAAACCACGCAACGTACCATAATCACCACCAGTATTAATGCCGAATCTATTATGAGCTTGATAAGATCCACCGAGATTGGTGGTCCTTCTTCTCTGGGTGACCCTCTCAGGACTGGGGGTGTTGCGTCGACGTTTTCGAGACGGATCGGGTCGTGCCGCGCGGCCTCTCTCTCCTTGGGATGCTATGAAATATGAACCGCCAGAACCGTGAGGTATTTTTTGGTTGAGAAAAAGTCGTGCTGGACCTTGATTTTGTGCCACTAGTTCCTGCGCGCTAGTCGAACACTGGCCATTTTTTCCAGTGTTCTTTGTTGCCTCGCCTGCATCTACCTGTCACTTTTAATATTCAGTATCCTTCGTGGCTGCCAATGCTTTTGGACCACTTCCACTTATGGGCTTGCTTCCTCTAGCAGTACGATCCAAATTCAGCGCAAGTTCGTCTTTTGACTAGGGATGATTAGTCAATTTCGCATTCTCATGATCTGCCAACATACGTTCTTCTCCTCAGTCAGTCCGAAAGACTGATGTAGCAGAGAGGCTTCACCCTCATTTTTTTCAATAGCGTTTACAACTTCTTCAGTCTTGCCTGTGTCCTTGAGCGTGGCTGGCATGAACCAGTCCGGTTGAAGATCTTTGAGCACCTCGAGTTTCTTCTCATACCACCCTTCTTGTATTATGCCTTTGAGCAAGTCCACAATCTCTTCGACACTGAGATGGCCTAACCAACATGATGTTTTTATTTGATTAGCCTGGGCAATATTTCTTAAATGATCCGTTTCAAGAGTAGGTCCATCACCGCTGTCAACAAGTTTTTCAAATGTCAAGAATGCCATCTTCTTATGAAGTTCCACTACCGTATCATTTTTAAGCCATGGAGATAAATTTGCAGACCCCATCATCATGGTTCCACCTGACATGCTCACAACAATCGTACAAAATGATATCTTCGGAGGGAATAAAAACACAATTGATAGTTGACAATTGACAGAAATTCTACCGTCAAGTCGCGGTTTGAGTTACTTGCGCCTTTGCTTTTGCAATTTCTTTCAATTTGATTTTTGTGCGTTAATTAATCACTGAGCATTCACTCAAAATGAGTGAATCAAAATTGATAGTAAAATTCGATTGCGAGTCGAAAAGCCTGAGAGGATGAAGGCTTTACTACTTTACATCTATCACTGTTTATTCATCATATCTAAGCGTTGAACTAGACCACTGAGCGCGTTGAAGTGCCAGATGAAAACTTACTCTTGAACTTATTGGCTGTTTCACAACGTTGAAGGTAAGGCATTGTTGATGAGACCTTAAGTGAAGATAATTTCTAGTTGGATGAGCTGTATTCAACGTTTCGGGCCATATTCAAGAACTTGGTTCCATCTCAGCCTCAGTTGAGGCTCTCGAATGGTGTTCCGTCAAATTCACTCAGACGGCAAGCAAAGCATCCCTCGACGTTCTCATACACAGCAACTAGATCTAATTCGTGTCTTGCCCGAGAATTATTGGGTTTAAATACCGAGTTCCACGTTATTAGAAAGGCCGAAACTAAAGAGCTGTGATACATAATTCGATCTGAGGTTGTGTCTTTTATCTGATCTGACACAAGACTTTCGAATCTTTAGAGTATTATATCTCATCTGAAGTCTTTGATGTCACAGAGGTCGGTAGAAGTATTAGCACACGTCATTGGGAAAGTCAATGATCAAATCTACCTCCCTACAAATAATAATATAGAAGATTATTCAAGTACAAAGTATCGAAGCGGAAGAGAAAGCGACGGAGAAAGTCTTCTGTGCGAAGATATCACTCGCAAATTTGAAGCTTCCTTTGCCTTTTTTACTCGTTTTGTGAGCTACGTTACCATTTAGCATCGTCAAAACGCCAGATAATTCTGTTAGCTAGCCGGCCCATTTAGCTAGAAATACTAAGAAGCGTGGTCATGGCTCTTCGAGAGAGTTCAAAGCGAAGACCCGAAGAAGGCATGTCAACGCTCCTGGTACGTATAGTGGACTGGGATACGTGGTTCTCGTGTCCTATAAACCTTACAATGCTTCCCATACATATCAAACTAACATATGTCGTTATTACGCAGATCGAAAATGCCTTATCTCTCCTTCAAATCACTTTGGACTTACGAAACCCCGATCACTGAGAGTAGAAGATATTGCAGCTGCGAATTTCAAGATCAGATCCTTCATGGTCCACCTAGTCTCACGAAAAACCACATGTCATCTTTGACACTGGTTACCCAGAAATTCGCCAGCGATGTGCTCCGAAGAGAATCTATCTGATCTATCTTTCGCCTAGGCTTGAAGCAAAAGCAGGTCAGTGAAAGTTACGCGATAGCAATGTATCAATACAGCACCTAATGAGGTTACAACGTTTTGTTCAGAGTATTAGCCATTCACTATTATTAGCGCTATATATGAGCATGCTTAGGGTGGACAATGATCTGATGCCGCCGTGGAACTCAGGAGCCTTCTATTTGTGCAGAATGAATATCTCAATAACAGAAAAATGATCTACCTTACCGTGCGCATCAATTGGTAGATGACCTTAATAAAATACCTTCCCAAAAGAGTGAGCTATGGGACTTCTACGGCAGAAGGATGAATTGGCGAAAGAAGAGAATCAGGAATGATTTCGCGAGAAGAGTATGATGTTGTGGAATATTGTAATGCAACATTTATGATAATGCTTCCCCCAAAGTAAGAACGTGGAATTAAGCAGAGCAAAAGAGCAGACTAGATATATCATGGAGCAAGAGGGGTATCTGTATCTAGTACGAGTCTTGTGTAGTAAAGAATTTTGGAGGGTGAGATTGCTATATGAGGTCGCTTAGCAAGGCAAAAACTGGTAAAACAAGATACATGAATTGCCACAGTTTAATGTCTTACCTTCGCAACTTGTCAAGGCCGGGGACGGCTATGATATGAAACATTTGCGACATAAGTTCCCTAGATATGATTTGAACATTTAATTATGCTTGCTACTTCTCTTTACAATATCAAGCCCTTCGATCTCAACCATCTCCCCACTCTTCATTGCCACTCTCACGGCCTCACAAACCACCATCGCACTCAAGCCCTCTTCCCCACTACATATTGGGTTGTTACCTTCCTTTACTACCTGGACTAGGTGTTTGATCTGTTCATCAAAAGGTACAATCTCCGTATTAACCTGTATTTCATCTTTCATCAACTCGTCATTCCACGCCTTCTCTCCTTCCCCAACTTCATAACTCCACCTTGTCAAATCGGGCACACTTATACCTCCTCTCGTCCCCAATATTCTATAGAGCCCACCCGCACCATTCTCCTTACCTAGCTTAGGAACTGTAGGATTTTCTCCAGTACCAGCTTCGAAATTCCATGGGGAAGGAACAGCATCGCTTAGCAAAAATGTTCCTACTACTCCACTCTCGAATCGCAATTTTATCGCGCCTCCTTCTTCAGCATCAAAGCCTCTAGTTTTCTTACTCTCAATAGCAGACACCGTAGTAATCTTGCCTAGTAAGTATTGTAACAACTCAAATTCATGTATCAAATTAATGAGCACTACGCCACCGCTCTCACCATTTCTTCTCCATTCTCCAATACCATCAAAATATAATGAGGATTTTTTCAACGCCCGTATACCTTGCACACCAATTATTTGACCGAGTACTCCAGAATCAAGCTCAGTTTTCGCAGATATAAGATAGGGGTTGAAGCGTCGATGATGGCCGACTAATATGGTAGCATCATGTTCTTTTGCAACGGACAATTATTTAGCACCCTCTTGTATGGATGTCGAGACGGGCTTTTCCACCAGAACATATTTTATGCCAGCTTCGATACAAGAGATGGCTATAGGAACGTGGGTATGGTTTGGGTGGCAGATTAGGACTGTCGTTGGTAGCGGGGAGGATGAGAGAAGGGAGGGGAGCGAGGAATGGTAGGTGGTCGATAGGGAAGTCGCAATCTGGATTGCATGTGGAGCAGGATCTGTCAGGGAATGCAGAGTAGCCTGTGGATTTCGAAGGATCGATCGATTGAGCATGCCGAGGGCCGATTAAACCGGAGCCTATAATAGCAATGGAGATTGGTTGTTCGGTAGATCCTGAAGTCATTGATTATGAGTTTGAGAGACCTTTATTGAGCAGAGCAATGATGCGATGCGACTCAACCAGCAACTGCAAACCTACCTATTTACCTACCTGTCTGAATACTTGTTTGCTTGTTTACCTCCCCGCTAGACTCCATCCTCATGCAATTGAAGATGTGCTGAGGATGTGTCCTTCGCGCAGGTAAATGCGGAGAAATCCGATGTGCCGCCAAGCTGACTAATACGAACGTCAACACCGGCTAGCATCGCACATCAATCCCAGCTCCCCGCAAATCTTGGAACCAAGAGGCTTTTGCGGCAATGTCTTTAGCCGTATTTGACGGACAATTCTTTTAACGCATGAATTTGCCATGAAACAGTCAAATGTTTTTGATCGTACGCCTGTTTTTCTAAAATTCTTATCCATTGGGGAAGGGAATAAAAAGATAGTAAGTTCTATCTCAATGGGAAAAGATATGAGATGTGGACCTGATCAGGGAGGGGGAATGCACTAGCCCTATACTTGACTGTGTCAATCTCAATTTCTTCTTGACTGTTGATGCAACTTTGTGACTTGCTGCATATATTGCTATTATTCCCATATCTCTCCGAGGTCAATTGTTCTTTTAGTTGATTGAACTTAAACTCTCTATATATCGTCATATTGCTCTTCACCATTGTCGCCTTTCAGCTGTATCGTGTTGCGTTGCATATAACCAGTAATTTATATTCATATCATTATTGCATCTCTACGTAAAATCAATATCAAAATGTCTTTCAAACCAGCAATTGCAAGCATGTCCCTCGGGCGCTGTTTTGCCCATCATAGTCTCGAACAAAAATTCAAAGCTGCCAGAGATGCAGGCCTCTCTGGTATTGAAATGTGTAAGAACACCATCCCTTTCACCACCACAAAAACTAAACTCTTCCATAGTCTACGAAGATCTAGCCGATCTAGCCTCCACTCTACCTTCTCATCCATCACCTTCCTCTCATATTCACGCTGCGCAATATATTCGCTCACTCTCCTCATACTATGGTCTTCCCATCATAGCCTGCGGGCCCTTCTTTTGCCAAGAAGGATCTCTTTCCTCTTCCGCTAAAAAGTCTAAACTTCAAGAGCTGAACCTCTGGTTCCAAGTTTGCCGTATACTAGGCACAGATATCATTCAAATTCCCTCTACATTTACTTCCTCATCCGGCAACACCCCTTCCATATCACAAATGGTCTCCGATCTTCGCGAAATAGCCGATCTAGGCGCTGCCCAAAAGCCACCTTTCAGATTCGCGTTTGAAAATCTGTGTTTTGGGGCACATATTGACACATGGAGTGGAGCTTGGGAAATCGTAAAGGGTGTTGATAGGGAAAATTTTGGATTATGTCTAGATACATTTAATATCGCCGGGCGCGAATTTGCTGACCCCGCTTCTCCTTCTGGTACTGTACCCGATGCTCAAGCAACATTCAAAAAGAGTATAGAGAAGATGGTACAAACTATTGATCCCAAAAAAGTATTCTACATTCAGATCGTTGATGCAGAACGCCTGGCTGAGCCGCTTGTCGAAGGCCACGAGTTTTATACCGAGGGAATGAAATCACGGATGTCGTGGAGCAGGAATTGTAGATTATTTTTGGGAGAGCAGGATAGGGGCGGTTACCTTCCCGTAATGGATGTGTTGAAAGCTATATGTGATGGCTTAGGGTATAAGGGATGGGTGAGTTTCGAGTTATTCAATCGAAGCTTGGTGGAGAAAGGCGATCATGTTCCAAGAGAACATGCTGAGAGGGCAGTCAGAAGCTGGGAATATGTATGTGAGGAGATGGGGTGGGAAAATGTGTGTGCTAATGTGAACGAAAGAAGGGCAGAGAGGGAGAGAAGGGGGGAAATTGGGACTGACGTTATGGCTCGCTTGTAAGTTTTGAATGATATGGAGTAGATAGACGATATGCATCACACGGCGCTTGGCGGGATGGAAACATTCATACATCATGGCGTTAAATATACATAGTACATATTTTGTACATATCAAATATGATTCTCGGTTAGCAATTATATCTTCCGCTATTAACATTGAAGTCTGCATGACTCCATACAAAACCATTTATCTCTTTAGATCTTTTTTTTTTTTCAAGCAGAAGCACATCAACAATTTCCACCAGAATTTGTTCTTTGCTCCTCGGCAGCACTCAATGCTTGGAGTATTTGCCCTGCCTCGATTCCTTCATCGCCGTGTCCAAAATCTATTCCTCCTCCAAACACTGCATCGCCAGGCATGCCCATTCCTATATTTCCAAAACCATGATTATCCATCCCCAATGAATCCGCCGCCGAGCTCGCTAGCAGTTGTTGAAATATACTATTGTTCGAATATAGCGGGTCAGGTTCCCTGCAGAAAGTGTAAAAGTCCTTATTTCGGTTGTCGGGATCCTCGAATCCGAGATTTACTAAACTCTGATCCATACTGTTCGTCCTACATGATGTTAATACTAGATTTTTCTCACTGTGTGGTTTCGAAAGAATAACGTACCACTCCATTGCATCCATGACAGCAAAATCGTTAAATATTGAATCACCATCGGTTTCCAGGCTGTTTGGGAGTACTGTTTGTTGCAAGTTGGGAGATTGCTGGAGCAACCCAAACGGCATTTGATTAGTGGCCCGGTTTTGGTTCTGGTTTTGTTGAGGAACACCCCATGAGTTTAAAGTTGTGGTATTTCCGTTGTTATAAACCGATTGAGGACTCTCCGAGATTCTTGTTGGAAAATTCTCTGTAAGAGAACCATTAAAAGAGTGATTGGACTGCATCACCGGCGGGTCAGCAATTACTTGTGAAGAGGGCTTAAGTAAAATAAGGAACAAAATTTTATGGCAAGATGAGGATGTCAAGGTAGCACCGCAGTTCCAATCATCGGAATCCTGACCAAGCTTTGAAAATAAAATGTCCACACAAGGTCGCAATCTGGGAAATTGAGTATCAAGAAATGAATGAACTCACATGTGATGTTGGCGGCACTAAATTCTTCGTATATTGGAGATTACTCCTGGTAGGCCGTGATGTATCCATGCTATTCATTGATTGTGATCGGAAGACTTGAGGACTATAGGGCTGACTAATTTCGTAGCTGGCTGTACTATTAGGCGTTTTGGCCGATTGGGGTGTTCCCGCGGCTGCTGGGACCATGGGATCAAACGCTGCTTGGCTTTCACGTCGGTTTTTTAGCAGGGCGATTTCGGCAGCATCTTTGAAGGATTCAAAAACTGGCCATGCTGGCTCCATGGTAGAAACGCACATATCTAAGTTGTACTTCCAATCGTCAAGAACTGCGACGTCAGGTTGTCAGTAATTGCTCATCACAGAAGACGAAAGAAACAAAGAATTTTAGGCATTAAGGAAGAATCAGAATCCGAGAAGAAGTATGACATTGGGAAGGGAGAAAATATCAAGCTCACCGATATGTGTATTATCAATACTTCGCAGGACCGCATGAACAACATCATATGCTTTCTTGGTGTAGTACTCAAATGTTGGTGGAACTATTAGAAGCCCAAATGTATAAGAATGTCGTTTCAAAAGGTGAACTATTTGCCGTGCCGATCTTGTGCAAGGTTCTAAATCAGGGCTTCCCTTTCTTTGACCATGTGATAAGAGCTGACATTCCGCAAGCGTGGTGAAATATGCAATATGAAGATGATAATGATGCGGTAGTAGCGAAGAAGCTTGCTCGCTATTCATTGCAGTAGAATCGAAATATAAAGGCTGCGATTGTGATCGACTCCAGGTATGTAACCTTTCCAGCAATCCGGTACTGAATTGGACAGTTTTTGAACTATCGGATGCACAACTTGCATCATTTAAAATTTGAAGAACTTGCACGAGACGATTGAAAGTACTCAGAATAGAGGCTGGAACTCTAGAGTTTCCAACAGCGCTCCTTCGAACAGTGAGACAGTCCGTCCAAGGATCCCATTCTTCCAAACCATCTTCGACTAACATTCCAATACAATCCAGATCATCTGATCTTAAATGTGGGCGTCTTCGTAGACGTGCTGCGACCAAGGTATCCAAAGCAAAACAACCTAGAAGCACGTGCTTAGCTCTCGAGTTATGCCTCGATGATTTTGGCTCCTCAACCAACGGTTTCTCAAGACCGAGCTCAATAGCAATCCTGACAGCTTGTCCAATAAGTATCCATGCCCTGTTTAAATGCCCAAGTCCAAAATTTGTGAGAGTCAAGATTAGGAGAGCTTGCACATGGCCAACGTCTAAATTTCCTTCTTCATTTGGAATAAGAGCTCTCGCGTATGCATACATTCTTTCGGCCGTCCATACATCCTGTGATACTAATCCCTGAGCATGAGGTATATTGTTGATAGCTCGATGTTGAAATTTGGCATAGGCTATTGCAGCCCATAAAAGTGCGTGATCTCCACTGACAACCTCTGCTCCACTAGTCCTTGTTTGAGAATATTGATACGATATTCTCAATAAGTCGTGCTTTTCTATAACAGGGAGCCAACAATGAGTATAAGAAAAATATACATCAAGGAGATGCCAGGTCTCCGATGGAAGCTCTGGCAGATTTGATCTACCAACCGCGGCTGCTGGGTGAGCAGGACTCAAAATCGATCCGCGGTGCGTGATGGGTTCTGGAAGACTGTTGGAAAACTTTCCGACAGAGCTTCCAGCTTTTGGGGACGCAGGCGGCTCCTCTTGAATCTGAAAATCAACTTTCTGATCGGACCAGCCATTGATTGAAGTCCGCGGTGGAGGCTCATTGTCTGGAGCAGATATGGGAGAATCGGATTGGGCGCCTAGACTACAAGCCGAGAGTCAGCAAAAGTTAAGTTTCCATTTATATGGAACAATCTAAGCAAATTCCATATGTTCAGATTTATTTGGACATCTAGCTAAGACTGAATTTGCGATCGAATGTGAACGATAAATCAGGTTAAAAATTTCAACTGCTTGGAAGTTCGGAACCGGAGATACCAGACTCATTGTAAAAATTCAATCAGAGTTGAACATTGAGAGATTTAGAATGCAAATAAACCCGATTATGCTCACCCTAGCACAGGTCGTTTGCCTGTTTGGACATCTGAATCGAGACGTTTTCTCTTAATGATGTCCCCAGTACTGGATCCAGGCCCCGGTTCCAATATTGGTAGTAATCTTTCCAATTCTCTTGATAATTGAGACTTCCTCCATACCTCAGCCAGGCTGTCCGATTGCTGTCCATCTTCATTTCTCCAAATGCTGATAAGTGCCTCGTTTGTCTCGTCCCCATTGAATACTGCCAAAATTTCATCCTCAACGCCCTCCACTTCTCTTATTGTAAGACCCCATAACTTCTCAATCCCACGAACATATCCTTCTGGTAGCCCGCGCTTCTTTACATTCGCGTCGTATGAGCAAGTTCTACCGTGGGTCAAACAAGTCGAGCATGATGGCCGGTTCCCATCGCATTTATCTTTGCGGCTCCGGCACTTGTCGCAAGCCTGAGAAACTCGTTTTCGTGTGCCCTGTAACTGCTTCTTTGAGCCTCCCAGCAGAGCCTTGGCCTCCTTTTTATTGTTCGATGATGCCCCTTCAGGCTTCGAGCTCCGGGTAGAGTTTCCATGTTCCATTGCTACAATGGATAATATACAACAAGGGACGATGCCCGCTTCAACCCGAGATACCTTCGCATGCGAACCATATGTATGCCATCGATCGATTCGTTTCTTACTTCAACCAGAAGGATTGTCTTTGGTTCCGTACCATATCAAATGGATTGTCGTTCTGCGTCGCGCGCGAAGGTTACTAGCAGCTCGGTGGGTGTCGTTATTCCTGTCAATGGTATCGCGATTATTCACTGCATTGATTTCCCCCCAGGTAACAGCAATTGGATATCTTAAAGTCGCCGTTCATTCTCCATACAAAATTTGACATTGAACTCAAATTCATCTCGTCGTTTCCCCATACCCCACAGACAGCCAAGAGTCCGAGCTAATTCAACTGGAGGTGGAAGAATTCTCACCCGACAGCCGCTTATTAATTAGTACCTGACCATGGTCATTGGCTAGTCTACTAGGTCTAAGTGATTGATTGAAGGGACCTACATTCGGCATTTACGATTGTGTGTCTCGGTGCTTTTTCGAAAGTGCGATTAAGAATGTAGTACGATAAGTAACCATTTCTGTACAATTCCCCTTGGTTTTTCTCTTGTTATATTGTACCTATTCATGAGAAAAAATTGTCGACTGTTATCAACTCATCCCACTTACCATACCATTTTTGAGTTTGTCGCTTCGTTGGACTGTACTGGAACGGAGCCCCTTCATCCTTGATTTTAGCCAATCACGTGCTACTGGACGAAATCCAGAATGCGAGCAAAACGATGTCTCTAACAACTCAAGTCATCTCCAACAATGGAATCATGGATATAGAAAAGGCGATACAGTTGAAACCAGGAGTGCAAACGAAAGGTCGAATTTTCCCCTCCAGTGCGTCAATCATTCTCATAGGTTCTCGAGGGTCGGGAAAACGAAGTTTGGGTTTTATTGGAGCAACACATCTTGGTCGACGATTGATAACTGAAGACCACTATTTTCAGGAAGTCACAGGCCTTTCTCGTGCTGCTTACGTCCAACAGAATGGAGCTCAAAACTTTCACAAAAGAAATATTGACGTTGCGAGGCAAATGTTATACGAAAACAGAACAGGATGCATTATTGAATGTGGAATGGCAAGTCTCGCAACAGAGGTACAAAAGACACTGTAAGCATAATCCTTTTCTCTATCTTCGCCGTTCAAATTCTTCTATTCGTTTCAAAGTCTGGGACTGTGTCAATACTTACAACCACGGTTAATGTTCGAATATGTCTACATACCTATATTTAAGTACTAATCTTGTAATTATTCACTAACTTGATTGATCTGCTAGTCGAGAATATACAAAAACAAATCCCGTGATCTACATTCTGCGAAACAGTCAAAGGATTCGAGAAATGCTGAACATAGGAGATTTCGAAGCTGCACGTTACGAAAACGCCGATGCTGCTCATCGATTTTGTTCAAATTATGAATATTATAATTTGCACGATAGAAGTTGTGATGGAATGGCGAGTCCGAAAGATCAAGGACTTCCCAATGTTTCATCAAAATTAAAACATGCAAAGGAAGACTTCTCGGCGTTTCTTGACTTCATCACGGGACAAGGTGTCCTTCGTAATAGTTTGGAAAGTCCGTTCTCTATCGCGGCTTTGCCACCCGAGTGTAGACTATATACCTATGCATTGTCTGTTCGCATGTCGACAATTCCTGATCTGGATCTTCAACAATTGGAATCTGGAGCCGACGCAGTTCAAATCAAGGTTGATGCCCTGAGGTCTCCCGATATCCAAAGAGATTTAGCGAAACAAGTTTCAACGGTAAGAAGGGAACTTGGGGTACCTGTTATCCTCCATGCCGAAGAATATGCATTTGAAGGTCTCTCGTTGTCCTCATCTCAAAAAGAAGATGTCTATTTTGCATTACTTGAGCACGGGCTCCGGCTGGGGGTTGAGTATATTGTCATCGATCTTAAGCATTCGTCCGATCGTGTCATGCAGCTTGTTCGGTCTTCTGGAAGGACAAAAACTATTGGACACTATCTTCATCGTGTCGAAAACTCATGGGGATGGGATGACGAGTCCAGGATGATACAATATCGGAGAGCCGAGTCGATAGGTTGTGATATAGTCAGGTTTGCTCGAGCAACCTCGAAAGAAAGTGACAATGAGACTGTTCGCGGGTTTCTGAGGAAAATCGAATCTATACCAGGCCATCTTCCCGTAATCGCCTATAATCTTGGAGACCATGGAAGGAGTTCGTTAATTGAGAACCGAATTTTCACACCAGTAACGCATCCTGTCATGAATTCTACTGTTAGTAAGAGTCAACTCCGACAATTTCTGCCAACAGCAGCAGAGGCTCGGCAAGAACTATACCGAAAGTCTATACTCGATCCACTTCATTTTGTACATCTTGGAGCCAGTGTGGCCTACAGTTTGTCTCCAGCGATGCATAACACAGCTTATGAAGTGTGTGGTATGAGCAACGATTTTCAATCATTACAAGTCAAATCCGTTGATGATATTCATGCTATCTGTCAGCGACCTGATTTTGGTGGAGCAGCCATCACACAGCCATTCAAAGTCCAGATCATGTCGCGAATTGGCCCAAAAAGTTACCATGCAAAAGCTATTGGGGCTGTGAACACTCTCTTACCACTTCGGCCATCCCCAGACGGCAATTCTCTTGACGGTACCACGCAATCCTTACTTCAACACGCAAATCGTCGAAGTAAAACTGGACCCGTCACTGCTTATTATGGCGACAACACCGATTTCATTGGGATAATGACATGTCTCCGCCGTAACATATCTCCAAGAAATGTCGTCCAGCCATCCAAAACGACGGGACTAGTCATCGGTGCAGGTGGTATGGCACGAGCAGCTGTGTATGCCATGATTCAACTCGGTTGTCGCAAAATATTCTTATTCAATCGAACACTAGAGAATGCTCAGAGAGTTGCTGATCACTTCAATTCGTGGGCTACTAGTTTGAGTAATCATGGCAAGATTGTAAATGTGTTGCAATCATCGCAGGAGCAGTGGCCACAGGGCTTTAGCCCACCTACTATGATTGTCTCCTGTGTCCCGGCACGAGGTGTTGGAGATCAGCCGCCAGCAAATTTCACGATGCCTGTACAATGGTTGGGTAGTCCTACTGGTGGAGTTGTTGTAGAGGTACGTATTTTACTCTTGTCTTTCCACTTCAGTGCTCGTATCCAGAATACTATCCAGGTGATTTTCATACTCTGTATCGAAGACGTTTTTTCTTAGATTTATCCGCATTTTAATTTGTTCAAATGAGTCTCATCTTTTGTTTGAGATCATTATTAAAGCACGATACACTCTTCTATTGAGAGTGCAATTTTTGAAAGAATCATCATTCTTTCCACACGTTCGTCATGTATCCTACAAACCGACTAACATTCCACAACAGCTCTCCTATAAACCTCCACTCACAACTCCTCTTCTCTCTCAAATCCGCCAATTCCGCTCCGAAACCAAAACTGCCTGGGTAGTAGTCGACGGTCTTGAAGTCCTTCCCGAGCAGGCTATCGCTCAATTTGAGCTGATGACTGGTGTTAAAGCGCCCAAGAGACGCATGAGAATGGAGGTATATTCAAATTATCATAAATATGGGGAAGGAGAGGAAGATAGACAGGCATGGATGGGATGATAATGGGTATGAAATTGTATATGAAATTGTGCATGATTTAGCGTCTTGTTGTACTGGATTCTTGTTTATATTAGCTATGTGGAGTTTTAGTGGGTGGAGAAAGGAAAGCGGAGACACCAAGAAGCAACAAAATTGGATGGGGATTGGGGTTATGGGTAATGGGTCAGGGATAAGGGTAGGGGTAGGGGCTAGTTGATGAACTTAAGTTTGACACACGTATATACACCTGACCATGTAGGTTGTACAGTGTAAAGCTGGTTGTTCAAAGTGACGTCCGTGGATTTCTTGGATTCCGAAGCCAAGTGAGAACCGGGTAAATGAATTAAGAAAATGCAGGATGCCCAACATTTGTTTTTTGTTTCCGGTCTATTGCATTAATCGCAATGTGCAATCAACACACGTTCTTTTCAAATACCTATTACAAAGGTTCCAGCTTGTTAATACAGAAAGAATAATCGATTGAGCTATAACCCAGCCCATCGATTGATCCAGATATACTCCTATAAACTCAATTGATATCTGGTCAAGAATAATAGACGAACATGAACGATTTTGTGGTAAAACTAGAACATCCAATTCCATCCATTGAATAATTACAATATCTATGCCCTGTCCAATAATTGAAAATAAATACCCACAAACACCATAATTAACCGTAGCCAGCCATGGCCATCGAGCCATCTCTTCCACCCACTGGTCTATCATCAGTAATCGGATAGTATGATGGCAGGTAGTTTGTTGAGGATGCTTAAATTAGGGACGGAAAAGAGTTGAGATACTTCATGATAATGGCAACTCCATCTTGCGTTTTACCCGCTGTCCTCAAGTGTCCACAGCTGTTCGAACATCGAAAACCTTCACATTTAGTTGTTTATCAAGATTGTTGTGCCGGATGATTTGGATTCCTGAATTCCTGCACCTGTCAATAACGAAGACAAGGTATGACATGGCACCGAAATATGCGATCACAGTACGTATCAAGGGAGTCATCGTTAAGTCATCAAAGTTCTTTTTAATCAAAATTAAATTCTTAATATTATCATACTCGTAAACTCATTGATATCAATGCGTACATATATGCGTGTAGTAATGCTAAGCGGTAATCATAGAAACGCTCCCTCAAAGATGTGCATCTGATGATTCCTAAAATAAAAAGCCAGCCTCCAAAACACTGTGAGCGCCAAAATCCAAACACAAGTCCCCCCAACCTCTCGAGTTTCCCATTTTCCCACTTTAAAGCAGGCTAGATACCGTTTCACTTTAGACAACTTCGACATGAGCACTCTTCTCGTTTCCTTCCTTGTCCAATCCAATTCCACTTCCTTCTACGTTTCTTCTGAACGCCTCTTCGTCTTCCTTCAATTCTCTTAATACAATGCCATGGGCATGTCTGGCCTTCAATTCGGAGCTGAAGAGCCTATCCATACTCTCCAATGGGATACCCTTAGTTTCAGGGACCAAGAAGAAGACAAATACGATACTGCACATCATCAAAGAAGCAAAGAAGATGAAAACACCCCATCCCATAGCTTTGAACATTTGCGCCGTGAAACGAGCAACCAAGAAGTTGAAGAACCAATTGCTAGCGGCTGCGAATGCTTGACCAAGTGTACGAACGTGCTGAGGAAACATCTCGGAGTTGATGACCCATGGGGTACCGTTCCATGAGGGAGTGTAGGAAGCGGTCCAGAGGTAAAAGAATGCCATGGCGGATTTGCCACCTGCGGAAAGGGTGTTGCTAGGGTTGGCAGAAGGGTTTGCAACGGCGATATAGGCGCCAACGTAGTATAAACAGATAGCTCCTGCGAAGGCACCATACATGAGGAGATTTCTACGGCCAAAGTTGTCGATGAGGAAGAAAAGCCAAATGAGTGTAACAACCGCCTTGATGACACCAAAGATACCTGTAGTGAGAAGCGAGGCGTTTGTACCGACGACACCGATCTCCTTGAATACAGTAGGAGAGTAGTAGTTGATGGCGTTGATACCAGATGTGTTTTGCCAGAAGAAGAGAGAGCAGCCGAGAGCGAAACGGTACATGACTTTGCGATCGTTACCGAGAGCTCTAAAAGGTTGCCAGAAGCCAAGTCCAACAGTGGCCTGTTGTTGTTCGAGAGCAGCGTCAATACTGGATACTTCCTCGAGCATGTAGATGTCATCTTGAGGAAGTTTTCTGATCCAGCAGAGGTTCTTGAGGGCGGTTGCTCGATCACCACGGCTCATGAGCCATCTTGGAGATTCTTTGATCATGAATAGTCCGCCGAACATGAGACCAGCAGGGATCAATTGAACGGCGAATGGAATGATCCACTGTCTGTGATTTGCGGGCATAGTAGTTGAGACTCCATACTGTTCATATGTCAATAAATGAAATCGCGTGAATGTACTGGGATAAGAACTTACGTTGATCCAGAAGCCAACAACGCCACCAACTTGCCATCCCATCTCATACAGTCCGACCAAGCGTCCTCTAATAGCAGGAGGAGAAAGCTCAGAAATATAGATAGGAGTCAAATTGGATGCACCACCAACACCAATACCAGCCAAAACTCTACCACCGTAAATTAATCCAAGACCTCTATCGCCATTGGCGCCCAACATCATTCCAGCGCCAACAACGAAGACACCGGAGAACACTTGAAGACCCATTTTACGGCCCAAATAGTGACCAGCTGCATAAGCGAAGAGAGCTCCGAAGAAAGCACCAGCTTGATAGAGTGAGACAATATTTTCGGAGATAAGGAGAGCTTCATCGGCTGAATATTGTGACCAATTGAATTCACTCTTGAAAGATGGAAGAGCAATTGTTCCTCCGATAAATGCGGAGTCATATCCAATCATCACTGCACAAAACGCGGCTCTGTATAACAGATTAGTTTGATGAATTTATGCATATTGGACGGGATCACTTACACAGTCGCGCAGAAGTATACGCGGGCATTGTAGACACATGCTGGCGTAGGCCGATCTGATGAATGTCAATAGCTACTCTTTTGAAGAACTCTCAAAATATCATACCTTCTACCAAAGTCAAAAGACCCATCTTGAATGATTTTCTATTTCAATACTTCCAAAATTTTGAAGTTGCTAATTTCGCAAGATCCCTTGGCGTCGTGAAGAAAAAATTCTTCGAAGTAACGTGAGTCACAAGCTTGAACCCTTGGACCCGCCCAACTGCAATGTAGTATTGTGATATCGCAACTTTAATAAAATCGCCAAAGATCACTAGATATTCTTGACAATCAAGTTGTTTATATGAAAAGAGATAGAAGAGAGTAAAGATGATGAGATGAAAAAGACAACTCGTAACGGAACACCCATTTTATAAGTAGAAAATCCAGATAACACTTGGTATGGTGGATCTTCAAAATTTGATGGCAATCCAGAACTTACTTTTGGCCACGCTTACGGCTCCGTCTTCCTGGGACTGGACAAGGAAGTTTGGCATGTATTCTGGGGTAGAACGAAAGATTCATGTTCATTTTGGTGTGTGTCTTGGCAACTTTTTATATTCCGTGCGCGGCGAATACTATGCCAATGCTAATGACAAAAGTCAAAATGACCTTACTTTTTGCTTGTTGGTGGGGAAGCTTAGATAGCACACGATGGAGGACCTAGCTTAGGTTCCACATCTAGAAAGCCACGGGGTGGAAAGGGGAAGAAGATTTGGCGCGCGAAGGCGCGAAATTGAAGGTCATCATGCACTAAAGATTGGGATTTGGCTGGTTTATTGAGATCTTACTAGGTTATTTCTGGTATAGACTAGTTTCTTAGACGAAGAACTTGATGGAGTGAATGGTATTGTGTGGGAAAGTGTGGGAAAGTGTGGGAGACCCGGAAAAGAAAATCAAAATTGAGGGGAAAGACCTTTTCCATTTTTTTTCCGGGGTGCTATAGACGAACATGATTGGTGATCGACCTGGTAAGCACGTGGAAAGGGTTTCCATGGTAGCTCTCCCCATGGGGAATCAGCGGGGGAATTCGCCCCTTTAAATTAATGTTCTATTTGATTCAAATATGAAGAAAGGAAGGAATGTTGAGGCTGGTAATCTTTATAAAACACGAATCAATCTGGCTGTCCCGAAATATTGATTATGTGCTGCAACTTGCAACCTAAGGATCAACTTCGTTGTTTACTCCAATATGGCAGTATATTGAGATGTTTACCTACCAAAACATTTTCCCGACATATCTTAATGCCATGGCTTTCTGAATCACTTGTTCTTTCACGAATTCACTCCTCTGTAGCCAACACCGCCACTCCAAGACATTTAAGCAAGCCTTTGGTTCTTAGCTATAGCTTTACTTAAACCTTGAGACGTTGATGGCGGAGACAAGAAACTGGAAGCTCCGACCAAATTGTAAAGGAAGAGCAGCTAAGAAACATTTATTTCGGCAACGCTAACCTCAAATAGTAACCTATCGCTGAAATGTACCGTACCGTCGCTTAAATATTCATGACAAGGGGCTTCTAGCTAATCATTGGTTCAATTGAGTCAAACCCTACCCCACGTCGTGTGGGATCATTCCTAGTGTTCACGGACGGCTAAAGAAATTTGCGGGTTGACCGAAGAATAGGGTTCTGATTTCACAAATCAGATCTCATCCAAAACAAATCTATGAGAAGTATGAAACTGTGCATTGTATGTACAAAATTTGGTGGGGTTCTGCTTCAACCTTCCAGATTGTGTATTTGCGACGCGTATATGTATTTCCGCGCATTGCAAAGCATCTTACAGGTCAAGACGTATGGAATTGTCATCAGACCAATTAGCTGGACAAGGTATAAGTTTGATTAAATTGCTCATGGGCTAATGCCATTAGACCCTGAGACTTGGCTCATAGAGAATACAATCCTTTCCCATTGATTTGTTTGTTTGATCTTTGCTCCTCCATCGATAACAAGATATCTCCACGATTTCAAAAGCTCCATTTCCTCGGTTACCTCTCGAAATAACTTTTCCGCTCCCATTCGTCTCCTCATCTTCCCAAACTCCAATCCATTATAACCTTACTCATATTGGAATTCAACTCTTTTTGGATATACGATTCGAGTTGCAACATTTTATTGAATATTAAGTTTTATCTGCAGCTATGTCACAAACAATCACCAGCACCGTTGACGCCTCCATTCCCTCCGCAATGATGGAGACCCCGCCCCCGGAAATCTCCCACCTGGATCGAGTTGCATACCTGTTTGGGTATCCAATTGCTCATTCTCTCTCTCCTCTATGTGAGTTCGAATCCTTGAGTCTTCCATCACATCATCTGCTTCATAGCTATTCATCATCCAGCATCACTCCCATGGGGACATGCCCCAAGCCCCCAGAGTTTGCTGCGTTCGAGAGAGCATTCATCTATCCCTTGAAAATTTCACGCTCTATGCACAGTTACAAGAACTTTCACAATGCCTCTCCCTCCTCCCCCTTCTGGATCTTCAGCTAACCAATGATCCTACCACCAGTCCATGGCACAATCTTCCGCTCATTAAACCTCAACTACCTCCAATATCTATATGAGACTCAAACCCTCAAAGATTGTATCGAACTCACCAAAGACCCCAAATTTCTCGGCGCTTCCGTAACCATGCCCTTCAAAGTAGCCATTATCCCATACCTCAACCAGCTTACACCAGAGGGCGCTGCCATTGGTGCCATCAATACTATCTACCATCGCACATCTCCTTCTGGTGAGAAGATCCTTTGTGGAACCAACACCGATTGTATTGGTGTCCGCGAAGCTATCCTTCAGAACGCATCAGCAGCAACAATATCAAGTATAAAGGGCTCTGCAGGTATGGTTATCGGAGGTGGAGGAACCTGTCGAGCAGCCGTGTACGCATTGAAGAAATTCCTCGGATGCGAGACCGTATACATGGTCAATCGGGATAAATCCGAGTGCGACGCTGTGATTGCAGAATGCAGCAGTAATGGATTCGGAGACAATCTAGTGTATATCGAATCGGTAGAACAAGCGAAGTCATTAGCAGCACCGACAGTAATCATCTCTGCAATTCCAGATTTCACACCAATATCCGACGATGAACATAGAGCACGAGGAATCATTACAGAATTCTTGGAAAAAGAGGGAGAAAAGGGAGTAATCTTGGAAATGTGTTATCATCCAAGTCCGGATACACAGATTGCAGCACTAGCTACAAAAGCTGGATGGCAGGTAGTAGGAGGTGTAGAAGCGATGATCAACCAGGGGTTGGAGCAAGATAAGGTTTGGTTAGGAGTTGAGCTTGAGCAGTTACCGGTAAAGGAGGTAAGGACTGTTGTTTTAGAGAAATTGGCGAATGACAGAGCGAAGCACGCGAGTTCGTGATGCCCAGGTTAAATGTATGTGTAGGACTCAAGTCCGAGAGACGTTACGATCAAGTAACGATTTTGGCTATTTAGAAACGTGATATGACTTTGTGGTTAAAATATAAATGGTTGCATGGGCTGTATGTAAAATTAAGATAGATTATACTCAAGCAATGAACTCAATTTGGAAGGTTTATATTAATTTCTCGCAAACTTCATAAGTAAACTTATACTTCCTTCTGGAATCAAACTTCCTGTTCGGATCCGAATTGTACTTGTAAATCTCCCGACAAACATCACTGCTCAACGGATCTCTTGATATCTATTTAATCAACATAAAAAGCCCCCACCACACAACCCCACTACTACGCTTCACCACGCCTATCATCGGCCTCCAATCCAATCCTTTCTGATACAACCCCACTATCAGACCTATCAAGTCTTACTCATCCGCGGGCCTGCCTACTCATATCTGAGCCTCTTTACTGTGAGCCATCCAACAACAAGTTTCCTCCCTCCGGTGCAATTTAAACACCAATTGATATCCAGAGGTTAACAAACATCAAAATGGCCGATAAGATATCAGATGCAGAACTCCAGGAGATCTACGCGTTTGCGTTGGACCTGGGGAGGAGAGCGGGCAAAATGTTGATGGACGGGGTAGAGAAGAGATGTCAGGGGGATGAGGGGGGCAAGGAGGAGGAAAAAATGAATGCGGTGGACATTGTTACACAGACCGATTTGGGTATGTCTTGAAGCCTTTTCCGCTGGGTATGAGGGGAAAAGATACGTCCCCCTGATGCGTCAGGATGGTAGGATTGAAAAGAGATATACTGATCACGTGAAACGAATAGATGTTGAAGCATTTGTTAAGCATGAGATATTGAGTCGTTATCCTTCACATAAGTAAATACTGTCCCCTCCATTCATAAAAACAAGCTCACAATCCCCAGATTCATTGGAGAAGAAACCTATTCCTCCGGCTCCTCCAAACAATACCTCGTTGATGACTCCCCAACCTGGATCGTCGACCCACTTGACGGAACAGTAAATTACACACATTTATTCCCTATGTTCTGTATCTCGATCGCCTTTTGTATCAACGGTATCCCCATCATTGGAGTCATCTACGCTCCAATTCTCGATGTCTCGTATTCTGCTTTAGCCGGACACGGCGCTTGGGAAAACGATCATGTGGGAGCTAGTGATGAGATCCCATCGGGAGGCTCTAGTTTCGGTTCCGGAAGTTTGAAGAAAAAGAGGAAGTTACCATATGTAAAGGGAAAGCCGCTAGGAAAAGAGGCGCCAAAGGGCTGTACGTTTAGTTGTGAGTGGGGGAAGGATAGGAGGGATATCGAGGGAGGAAATTTGAGAAAGAAGATTGGTAGTTTTGTAAATCTGGCTACTGAGATCGGGGGAAGAGGTGGAAAGGGAGGGATGGTTCATGGGGTTAGGAGTTTGGGAAGGCGAGTCACATCTCTTGAATTTTCTGTCTCTCATGGTATGAGGGGACGAGGAATCAAAATACTAACATTACTGCAATGTTTAGTGCAACGATGGATTTAGCATACACAGCAACCGGAGCTTTCGACATTTGGTGGGAAGGAGGTTGTTGGGAATGGTTCGTTTATTCATTCCATTCATTTCTCTACTTTCTACATCTACTAACACACCCTAGGGACGTAGCGGCAGGCATTTGTATTCTCCGCGAAGCCGGCGGTTTAATAACCACCGCGAATCCTCCCGCCAATCCTGAGACTGATCCTATCCAAGAAGTGAAATTGGGTAGTCGATTGTATCTAGCTATTAGGTATGCTCCCTCTCTCATTACTTCTAATGAAATCTGACTCCATTCACCTTGCGTTTCACCAATTTAACACAGAGAATTCTGATACTAACTTCCCCTCCCCCACCTCTAGACCAGCAGGCGATACACCCACCGAAACAGGAAGACAGCAGCAAGAGCGTGTAGTGAGAGAAGTATGGAAGAGAGTAGAGGCATTAGACTATTCCCGTCCTGGAGCTTAGTGGAAGGGTAGTATTGCATGTACAGAATCAAGATCAGGCATGGCATTGCATTGCACAATGTTGTAAATAAGCAACTATATACTGTAGAACGTAGTTAGATTTACATGCATGTACACTGATCATTCAACTTCGATGCTCTCTTAACAATGATGTGTATGTGGCAATCAGATTTATATCGATATTTTTATTTTGTGACATTTCTCATAAATCCCCACATATATCTATCTACCGAATCCATACTACCCCCCTAGTTCCATCTGATCCCCAACGCAATATCCATTGCACACAAATAGCCATATGTTCGAAAGAAATTCAGCCCTTTATCGATCATGTTTCAATAAAGCACCTTCAAGTATCGTCTCTCCATATCAGTCACAAAAGCAACTATAGATATATTAAGGTTGTGTTTAATCTACCAACGCTCCGTTAAGGACATCTTTCTAAAGGAAAGGTATGCCCCTGCGACCACTATAGATCGCATCGCTGGGTATAGTCTCTATCAATAGATAGAGGGAATGAAGAAAACGATAATGCAAAAAAATATAGGGAAACTGGGATAAAAGGTTGGAAACATTCCAGTGTAGGTTAAGCATCAACACTTCAGAATGAACGCGAGAAAAAAGTCGGGATGAAGGGAGAGAAATAAATAGATATACTTAGGAGAATAATATCAAAATGTATCACTGCACCTGAAGGACTCAAGGACGGGACGATGGAGAACACCTGGTTCTATGAATTTGCGCCGCCGTTAATTCTCTTTCCAAGAAAATGCAATTCCGTCCCATTTGCTAATTAGCAATTTATTGAGTCATAATCCTTTCCGTCTTTCCGCTACCGTACGCCACGCTATGGGTATAAATCTTCGAATATAGCAAATTGCAGATTGATTTTGATATTAATCATACGATCGTAAACCAGAAATCTAATCGCTAGAATGTGTAAAAAGAGCAGAAATAGATTCTCCATAATGATTCCTTCTGATGGCCTCGGAGAGTAGCTTTGATAAATCTAAAATTTGCAACTTCTTTGCATCTTTTGCTTTCTCTGGCGGGATAGGGAATGAGTTTGTAACGACAATGGTGTCGATACAGTCACAGTTTTGGAGTTCTTCGAGGGCATCTCCTCCAAAGAGGCCGTGCGTAGCAATACAATAGACCTTTTTGGCACCACCACGTTTGACAACTGTTTCAGCTGCGGCGATCCAGCTGCCAGCTTTATCAATCATATCATCAACGATGAAGACGGTACGATTTCGAACATCTCCTACTAATGTAATCATCTGTTCGAGACCTGGGTCTTTAAATCCTTCTTCTTCCTCATCTGATACATCACCAGCAGCGTCTGCTGTTCCACCGAGTGCGTGTGGCTCAGGATTAAAGATTGAGGATGCCATAGATATTGACATGGGATCATCTTCAGGACGTTCGAGAATTAAGGAAGATGACATCGCGGATTGTGTAGGCGAAGGATAGTCATCTGAAACGATGTGACCTTGAACCAATCGACCATGGGTGACCTCTCGAGCACGCTCATCAGTATATTGTGCTTCAATCGCTTCGTCGACAGGTGTAGATCTTGGTGCGGGGGTAGTGTGTGCTCGTATCAAAGGCGAGGATGCTCCAACAGAATTTCGATGCCCAGATCTGATGGCCGATGGCGCATTGTGCAGACGTTGTGGTGGAGAGGGATGGCTGTCTTGACGGGCTCTTCTCTGATTTGAGACTGAATCACCGTCCAGTAACATTGAAGAGGTAGGGTCTGCTTCTCCGTCATGTTTTGGCTCTTCTGCCGTCTCTTCTTCCACTGCAGGGGATGCGCCAATATGTAGCTTATTGATGTCTGCATGCAAATCTTCGCCTGTAGAGTTTTCAATTTGATTCATGATCATACTCATTGACATATTCGCGGGGGTTCGTCTTCTATCTGTTGTGACCATTCCGAAATTGAGTTTCAGAGCATCTGCTAGAGATGTTACTCTTTTGGTGCCACCAGCATTCTTCGAAACGCAAACAGCCTCATTCCACTCCTGCACATTGCGCCGAATCCAACGTGCAATCAATGGTTCCGCGTGAAGATTATCGACGGGACATTTGAAGAAGCCTTGCATTTGTGAAGCGTGGAGATCGACGGTAATGACATGATTAATTCCGGCAACATGTAGAAGATTTGCGAGCATGCGAGCAGTAATAGCTCCTCGGTGTGACTTCTTTTTTGACTGTCTACTATATGGGAAGTATGGCAGAACAGCTGTAGCAGTTAGCAGATGAGTCTTGCGATGGTAAGAAATAGAATTCGGCGCACGAACCTGTAATTTTGTTCGCGGATCCTCCTTTGCAAGCAGATATCATAATCAAAAGCTCCATGATACTATCATTTATCTTAGAACTACCCGATTGAACGACGAATACATCCTTCTCTCGAATGCTCGTCATGATTTTAACGCTTGTCTCCCCCTAGAATTTATTAGCTGAATAGCTTGCTTCTCTGGGAGGTGAGAAACAGTACATTTGCGAACTGAGTAAGCTCGACTGGGGCCGAAGCCATTCCCAAGTTCGTACATATTTGATCTGTGAGCTTTGGGCATGAGCTGCCGGCGAAGATGAGTGTATTGCGCATCTTGGTTGATGTTTTTTTTTTTTGGTTGAAGATGCTTTTTCAATGTCAAGAAGAAAAGAAAAAGTTTTGGCGAGAGACCCAGGATATGTAGTGGGGTTGATCGCGCTAGCGGGGGTTTGGGCTGAAATTTGGGGAATCAATCAATGACAATGAAATCAAATGTTCATTCATCCCTTCACCAAAATTTATCATTCCTTCACGCAAGCCTCACTCTGAACAGGGCTCACTTCATTACAAACATCTTGTGCCAGGTCTATCAATCAATTAATACAAGCAAATATCACAAATGTACAAGCATTGTTGTCGCCATTAAAGCAATGGGAATTCCACATCTAATAACATTCTTACGTCCTTATGCAACTCTCGATTCGTTAAAGGGCAAAGATATTGTAATTGACGGTCCAGGTTTGGCATATCATATCTATCATATATGTTTAGGTACCAAAAAGTCTGCGGGAAACTACTTTGAAGCAAATCCATCGTATAAAGAGCTAGGAGATACTGTATTGGCATGGCTGGATGGCCTAGAAAGGAGTGATGCTGTTATGTGAGTTCTAAGGGATTATAGGCTTCTCTTCATTGTGTTGACTTGCAGCAGGAAAAGGATATACTTTGATGGATATCTACCCCCATCAAAATTAGATGTTCGTTACCAAAGGCTTAATCGAAATACACAGCAACTAGAGAAATATCACAAAGAATATACGTCTGGTTTGAGATACCGGCTTTCATCGACAAACCGAACTATACCTACATCATTTCCTTTCGCATTTTCTCCCCAACGTTCCAACTTCACAAAGCTTCCAGCTTCATCCTTTCTCGTGCCTGCAATAATTGAAGCTTTACAAAACTCTAACAAATACAAACATCTGGTTGCGATTGTTCCTGGGGAAGCAGATACATATTGTGCCAGCTATGTTAGCCGATATGGTGGAATCATTCTCACTGGCGATTCTGATCTTCTTGTCCATGAAATTGGCACCGATAGTTCCGTAAGCTTCTTTCAAGATGTTGAAGTTTCATCCAAGGCCGATTCATGGATGTTACAGTCCCAAATATTCCATGCTGGATCCATCATCAAGCGATTAGGCCTTCCACCTTCATATGGTATTCGTGCTCTTGCTTTTGAGATTTTCATGGACTGTCATGGTAGCTTTTCGAAGTTACTGAAACAAGCAATTGCGTTGACCGCCATCAATCAGCACCAAAAAATGTATAAAGACTTTGTCAAGGAGTATTTGCCAGTGGATATTGATGTAGCCACTCTCAGTTCGGAGCTGCTCAAACCTTCTGTAGTGAAGACTGCTCTGCAAGTTCTTGATCCTCGTATTTGTGAGTATGTCCTTCAGTTTCCTTATTTCATGAAATGTCTTGGCCTTTTCCAATCTTCAAGCGGCTCCCAGGATGGTACAAATAACATCAACATTTTTCTTCCATTTCTCATTGATTCCCCATCTCGAACCAATGCTTGGGAGATGTCCACATCCATCCGACAACTGGCATATGGTTGCATCAATCTACTACTTCCAGTCAAAGAGAGGAGGACCTCCGTCTTTGAAAATAAACGACAAGCCAACGCTTCGCGCGGGAGGGAGTGGGAAATTCCAGGTGCTTCAGACATTCCAGAGGCTTGCACTGAAGTTCTAAACTTCCTTCGTGAGACACGGCCCAAGGCCAAGGGACAAAGCATTGCTGACCACTGGACCTCAATCTCATTCACACAAGATGCCCAGTGGTCGGAGTCGATAGACAAAGTAAGCCTGGGCAGAAAGGTTTTGGCTGGACTCCAAATCTCAGACCCAGGTGACAATATCCGTAAGACAAGTGAGTGGGATTGGGATATGATACATGTCATAGCCCAAATCCAAGGATCGCATTATTCTTTCAGAATTTTGAAGCAGATGATAACCTTTCTGACCCTGATTGGTGGCCGTAACTCAGTCCCTTTACCACTGTTGCAACTATATGATACGCTTCAAGACCTGTCATGTCTCAGTGACCTCAATGGGTTCGAAAAAATGGACTCCATCTTAAGGGCGATGAAAGAAACGATTCTTGTAGATTTGAGTCAAACGATTGGAAGATCTACTGCCACTTCTGCGGAAGCATCTAAGCAAAAGAAGAAACGGAAGCGGGACAACTCGAATCGAACTGGTACAGCAAAGAAAAAGTCAACAAATCCCTTTGATGTATTGGGTACTGATTGGTAATATGATCGTCTTGACAGCTTCTACTTGAAGGATGACACTGGGTATCGAATCGAATTAGCTGCTTTGATGATTTTATGATTGTCCACAAGCTCGTGTTCATGTTATGTAGATAGACCCTTTATCCTGCATTTCATGACAGACATGGCAATAATCATATAGACTCTATACCTTGTTCAAGAATAAAGAGGTACAAACCACTACTCATGAGAAAGCTCCTAACCATCCATGGATCAAAATAATTGGATAAAATCGACTTATTTTTTGGCACTTGATTGACCAACAACCTTTCATGTCTTCCTAGCAGACTTTGTAGCGGCCTCAGTAGCCTCACTACCATGGTTGTAGATGAAGACATTTTGGACTCTGGTGTAGAATATTGAGTCATGGGAGAGATGAAAGAGGAAAGAGACAAGAGATTAAAACTGAAGGGCTGTAGAGATTGAGGGCAAATGACACGAAGCTTCGTGAGTGAATTGTGAGCCTTTGTATATCTAGCGGAATCTGTGTAATGCAATAGTAGCAGACAGAGACAGAGTCTATTCTATTTCATGTTTGTTGCTCATAATGAATTCATCATTCAGAAGTCAGGTCTGTGATGGGTAGAATAGAATAGCCTCCAGCAATGAAGAGTTTCTCTTGCTGATGGGAGTGAGTACAATAAATCTATTCTTCAGAAGCAGTTTATATATACAATCAAGTGTATACCAGTATGAAGCACAATAGTTATTAAAAATTTTACATCTTATCTATATAAACATTTTCTAGGTAATAAACCTTTATCTCATTTTATTTCTTTGCCCATTCACTCTTTCCTTCTTAGGCCGCAGCAGCAGGTTTAGTTTATCACGGGATAGAAAGGAGAAATTCATTAAGAAAGTGAATATCATGTCCATTTCGGACCACACTGGTCACATTACTTCCGAGTCCCGACCTCCCACAACAACCATTTCGCCAATATAGGTTACTGTTTATTTATTCTCTTCCACAACTGAACCCGACTTCCAACCTCGACTTTTGGTAACAACTGCAATCATGGACACAATTATGAAAGACACAAACGATACTGCTAAACAACGCGTTCGTCACACAAGTATTTTGAAAGATGCTGCAGCTGCTCCAAAAACTGCTATCACCTTTACAGAAATCATAGAAATTTCGTCGGATGATGGATCTTCTGAAGAATCTAGTAATGGCAATAATGATCAGGAGTGGGTTGGCAAACAACTTATCAATAATGCAAAGGTTGGTGTTGTTTGACCAATGTCTATTCAATGGCAGAGCGCCTTTTGTTAATCATAAACGTTACAGCAATCTGATGAGAAGCAACCTGGTAAAGCAGATAACCTGACACCAGTTGAAGCGGTTGTGGATAAACGGGCAATTAAATCCTACCCAAGAGTTCAAGGGGGGAAGATCTCAAAGACAACCAAGGATGGAACCACTGCCCAAAAGATCGTTCTCTGTCGCCCAGATTCGTCTGTTGAACCAACTAGACCAGATCAACTTCATCTTCCAAAACCTCAATGCAAGGACGCTAAATTAGGTCGAGGTCAAATACCTGAATATTATGGATCAAGAGGATTAAAAAGAGCCGAATATTCTAAAAGAAGCTTACGTTCGCAGGGTAGGAATTCATTTGCCCCCTGATTCAAAATCTCTTTGTATCAAGCTAATCTGAACAATTTCATTCTAGTCTTTCCAAGATACAAAGCCAATCCTCATGGTCATTACTCCCAGCAAAGGTCAAATCTCCCTTACTTGCCCTTCATACTTCAGATAACAATACTTCGATCTTTGCAAACAGCATTAGAGTCGATGTGCTATCGATTTGTACAAAAGTGGCTTCCTTTGATGCTGAATGCGAACACATGGGAATGTCCCGAAAATGTAGAGTTAAACTTGTGGTGGGGAGCAATCAGCGAGTGTCAGATACCAGTTGAAGCCATTGGTCTTCAAGCACGTTCTTCTCTTAATTCCCTCTTCATACGAGTGACCGGGATACGCCATCTTGCGGTACATAGACTTACACAGGTCGCAATCGATAGTATCAAGGCAATGATTGATGATGCTCTGGAAATTGCACACATATTTCGTGACGATATTTTCGTTCCAGAGTTCGAACTCTGGAAAGAGAAGCTCGATATTGTTTGGAGGTTGATCGGAAGGCATCTGGTAGGCCAATCATGGTCCGTAGGCTCGATGCTATCAACACTATGAAAGAGGACAATGCGAGTAGTCAGGATAAGCTCCATAAAGAGATTTTTGCGCTAAAAGCCGAACTTCTGGAAAAAGAACAGAAAGCCGAGCGACTACACCGAGAGTATAACGCCCTTGTGAGAAGCGAAACCGATACTATAGAACTTGCTAGCAATGGCGGCAAGCTCGGCGATCAGGAAGCTAAACATCTTGGAGATTTCAAATCGCTTGAAGAATGCTTCACGCTGAATTTCGACAGGAATGCACCTAATCCTGAGCCAGCAGAAAACTTCTCAGGCCACCTTATTGAATTGTCAAAAGTCGGTCACCCGCCTAGGCCGGGTAGCGCTGGTGGTCTCATAACGAGCTGGGGTAGCAGGCTTGATAACAATGCTAGGCTCATGCGTGGAAACAGTAAGGTAGATACAAATGGGTCCATGAACGGTCAGTCTAGTATCCACAATCCCACTTTCTCTCACGGAACTGGTATCAACGGTCTGCCATCGAGACCTGAAACTATTGCTAGGAATGCTTATGGTACCCCGATGGGCATGACTGACAACCCTGGCTTAGGCCAAAGAACTGCAAGTGGTCCAGTCTCTTCCTCGCATATCGGACAGCCAATTCCTGCTACAGCGGTCGTTGTTGATCTTACGGAAGATGATGGGGATGTTATGGTTGAGTAGTGTTTGTTTTGGTGTATATTTTGTTGTGGGGTTTAATAATGAAGCATATGATGAGAAGATTGGAGAGAGCAGTGTGACTTTAGGTTATTAATGTCAAGTCGAGATTATGTTACGTAGCGATGCTGGACTCTGAATACAAACACAAACATTGCAATTTTACTCTACATTTGGCGAGCATCTGGGTGTAAAAATGGAAAACAAGTTTTAGCCATGTGAGATAGTTCTTGGAATGGGTGCTGAGAATGCTATGATTGATATTTGTTGTAGCCAGTACCTCGCTGACTAATGTGGAAAAGCTTCTTCATTGTCACATGATTTCAATACTTACAAAGCCTTCAAGTAAGATCCTTCCATTCAGATATCACAGTGAATACTACAGTACAAAGCTAATTTCATACAAAACTCATTTCATACAAAACTCATTTCAGATAATCGAATTCTAGCATCTTAAATAGCTTCCACTCTAGTAGGAATAAGAAACAAGTTTATCACTTTTTCAAAATACGCTTTTATCCCATTTTCTCATTCCGTTTGCATTCCAGACAGAGTTTCTTGAACTCGGCAACACAATAATGGCCGATTCATCAAACTGGAGAGTTCGCGCCCCAGCAGATACAAGCTCTGAATCTAGACCAACAAATTGGTCCAACCAAGCACCTAGAGATGATCGCCGTCAAAGGCAACCTATCGTACCTCTCGCAGAACGAAGCCGGGCCGAGGACGTGAAAGTACACAGACCAGAACGACAAAATGAAGAGTCGCCTGAAACTCTCCAGGCCATTGCAGAAGGCCGTCGTGTCTATCTGGGGAACTTGCTTTATACCACTACACCAGATGCCATTAATGCATTTCTTACCAGGAACGGCATAGCTTCTGTCAATAATGTTCATATTTCTATTGATCCTTTCACGGGACGTTGTCCGGGATATTGTTTTATTGAGTTTGCAGAGAAAGAGGTAGCAGATAAGGCTATGCAAACTTTAGAGGGCCTTACAATATCGGGTCGACCGGTTAAATGTCGTCCTTGTCGACCTAAGGGGAACGTTAGACGCGGTGGTCCAGATCAAGGGACAGGTAGTGAGAGCAACAATTCTAGCTATAATCGCTGGGGCAACTGGGATTCGAGGGCTAGAGACTCGCAACACGATAGACTTGCGGGACAAAGCGGACCGAATGATGCGTTGAGACATTTCCAGGTTTCAAAGGCCAAAGAAGAAGGTAGACAGTTGTATGTTGGTGGGTTGCCTAGAATGCTGGATCAGACGGAGAATGAATTGGAGATTCGATCTATCTTCGAAGGGTTCAAAATGTAAGTTTATCTTGACTATCTAGAATCTGACCACCCGTGTTAACATGTTTTAGCGATGGAGTGAGTAAGAGGGTAAGCCCTCGTGAAAACAATCTGGATAATAGAAGAAACTTCTGTTTCGTTGACTTCGTCAGCCGCGAGGAGGCTGAAGAGGCTATGCGAGTTATCGATGGCGTATCCTATAGAGATGCTCCGTTGAAGGTCTCGATGTCAAGTGCGAAGTCCCAAAGAGATAGAACCAGTGATAGGGGAATGGGAATGGAGAGGAACTCCCGATGGAAATAGGTAAACTGTGATAACGGTCATTTCGATACATAAGCGATCGTCCCAAGTCAATCAATCACCAACTTGCGTTGCATGACTATAGATGCGCAAGGATACTCTTATCATGAGATTTGATCATAAATTAAGCTAGATCAATAGTTTAAATCATAATATCCAAGTTGCATCAAGTCATGTGCTGGATTGGGCAAGATGAACATGACGGGCTTTTCAAAGTCTGTTGATCCACATATTGGTAGATACTGGGCTGATTGAATACTTCCTCTGGTGAACCTTGACTGGAATATGTAATGACTGTATTCTTGAGTGAATGGAGGAGAGTAAAGTTGCAAGGGTGTATGTAGAACTGGGTTTGCTTAGGGGGTTTTGAACGTCTTCTGCTGCTTTTCTTTTCCTTGAGTGTTGGACTTGCAATGCCTAACATAGAATAACTCATATCAAACAATACAGCTTTTCGACCTTCCGAGCCCACAATACCTGACACAAATATTACATTTTCAACACTCGATACGAATCATGGCATTACAAGATGAGGAATCTCCGAAATTGAAACAGATGCGAGTGAGAATATTTGGTTGATGTTGGGCTCATCGACTAGATTTATGGATGAGAAGGGCTGGTAGAAAGTGCGTACGATGGAAGGGGATAGATTGGCATTGGAGAAGATGATGAAGGGCTTGGGTGTTGAAGAGGAGAACTTTGAGATGAAGCTTCGATGGGGAGTGGAAAGGGAGTATTGTACGAAGTATGGGGGGCTATTAGGGGATAAATAACTTATAAATCAATATCGGAAGAAAACAAAGGGAGGAGAATATCTTCGATATGAGACCTTAGCATAAGTTATATGAATTAAAATCATCATACATATACCTCACTCCTCTCAAGTAAATGTTACTGAGCAATCAGTAATATCAGACATAGCAACTGGAATTTCAGATATCGCGTAGACTCCCGTAACACTACTCACTCCTACCTTGACCGCAAGTATCCCTCCGTTTCTAGACCTCCACTCACTGTGGCAACATGGAAATTTCTGTGAAAAGACTCATCTTGGTCCAGTCCACACTCTATGCTAATTTCTGATAATTGTCACAATATCTCTTAGCCATCTAAATGAATACGAAGTGGCGAGACGATCGTGTTTCCTCTCAATATTCAGAGAGCTCAGGCGGAGACTTTAATATCGAAGTAAGAGGAGAACGTACTCGATTGCTTCTCGATGTCTGGGTATGAAAAAGGCGACAAGTATAGGAACAATGATGAAGTCGCAGTTAACGAGAAGTTCTAAACCAATTCCTGATCTGGTTCTTAGCCTTTCGATGATCAGTATCTTGCACTATACTGCTGAAATATGCCTATGTGAAATGAAAAAAGCAATACCGAAGATACTGCAAGTACTCATTTGCATCACACAAGTTCCACAACGCCCACCCAATTTCAATGAATTGTTTAGTCCTTGGGTAAGAACAAGTCTTTTTTTGAAGAGTTTAGAAAATGGAGCATCACTTTAAGCCTTCCATGTTTAATTTACTCAGAACCATCATCTCCAAACTATATGCGTACACGGCCAGAGGAAGTTATTTGACACATAAAAAATTATTACCTTCTAGACGTCGACATCGCGAACGCATGAGTAGAACGACCCACCTCCAAGTAAATTCACGACCCTATAACACCCATTCTATCCGCTTACCAAGATTTTCCTAATAATTCCCCAATCCTGACACAAAGTACAATATACAATATACATCATAAAATTTCACCATCCCGTGATCTGGGCATCGCTGCACCTCGATTAATAACCACCTCTCAATTCACCAGATCTGCTTACCGGACCTAAGTAATTCATCTGAAGATTCTTACCAAATGATACCAAATCTCGCCAAGCCATATTAACCTTATACATTGTAAATTAACATGAATTGATCGTTGTCAATTGCTGACATCTCTCTTAACGTTCGTTACTCATCAAGAATTATGGAGCATCAGCACCAAGCTATTTCCCTATTCTATCCAATCAGCTCGCATTTTATATGATCAACAATTCGACTATCCCCAAAACAGAACATTTTCCGTGCTAGTGCATTTGTAAAAGAATGGTAATTAATCGCATTTTACTCCACGCTCGGTTGTCGATGGAGAACACCTGCTTACACATTAAGAAGCTGTTGCATTAAGCTTGATTGTTTCTGCGCTGAGTAAAGACCTTGCATGAGAGCTCTCCACACGATTGATGCCCACGGACCAGGTGCCCGGAGGGGAAATATCTCGTTTTGAAGCGAGCCTCTTCATAGCATCGGAGGAAATCCATAGGCGAGTCGAGGTAGTATTTTGGTTTTGGGCGTTGATGGTGGTCGTCTAGTTTTGGTGTGACGGTGAATTTGCCGTCGGTTGTCGGGCTGACCGTTAGGTAAAGTTATGGAAATCGTGGAGCCTACTAGAAAATTGTAAATTGTGACGGAGATTGAATCATCTAGATGCACAGCTGGGGACCCGGTATTCTGATTACTTCCTTGTGAGTGATGAGGTAGGTGGATCTAGATCGGTAAGACATATCGAGATATTGAGGTACTGTTGTCGCCTCGAGGTCGTTTGGTAGTCAAGAGGTTGTGTATAAGAGGAAGAGAGTTTCCAACAATTTCGATCATCATCCTCACCACTCACCTCATCATCCTAGACTCACTTCAATAATCTAAAGTCCAATCTAGATCCTTCCATCAACACCATGAAGTTCTCTACCTCCATGATCTTGGCCTCTGCCATTGCCGTTGAAGGTACATAAATTGATTTCTATTTTCAAATTTTGCAACCAGAGTCCCGATGCTAACATTCCATCAGGTTTCACCTTCGATCGTCTCAACAAGAGCGACGCCGCTCTTCTTGTCATTGATCACCAAATTGGACTTTCCGAGCTCGTGAGAGATTACGATCCAACTGTCTTCAGACAATCACTTCTCGGTCATGCAGCTCTTGGGAATCTCTTCGATCTTCCAACCATCTTGACCACTTCTGCTGAGCAAGGACCAAACAGCAATCTCCCAGAGGAGATCATTGCCGTAAGTAACTATGAGCTGCATCATTCAGAATCAGTGCTGATGATGATAGATGCACCCAACTGCCCCTTACATCAAGCGCCAAGGAGAAGTTAATGCATGGGACAATGCTGAGTTCCGTGCCGCTGTTGAAGCCACTGGCAAGAAACAATTGATCATTGGTGGAATTGTCACCGAAGTTTGTGAGTTGACCCTTTACTCGGATTATATTTCGGAGTCCCATTCTAATGCAAATCAACAGGTACTTCTTTCCTCGCTCTCTCACTTATTGAGGCAGGCTATGATGTCTGGGCCAATACCGAAGCAAGTGGTACTTTCAGTGACAAATTGGCATCGGATGCCAACCGACGCATGGAGCAAGCTGGTGTTCATCTCATGGGATTGTTTGTAGTTACCATGGATTTGATGAGAGATTGGAGAAACACCCCTGGTGCCGCAGAGGTTCTCCCATACCTTGACAAGTAAGTTAACAGATCACCAGCCCCAAGAAAAAAGGCAATACTAATGTTTGTATAGATACTTGGTTCCATACTCCTTAGTTGCCCGTGCTCATGGTTATGCTATCGGAAACGGTACCGTCCAGCCAGGAGAAGCCCAAATCCTCCTTTAGATGATTTCCCGAAGAAGCCAAATGTCAAAGCTGGATCATTCCTACCATAGACAGCCGAACTCTCCTGATGTATATTTTCTTGTTCGCGCAAAGCAAATTACAATCGGGCACTTGAACTGCATCAGCTCTGCGATAAATTGTTGGATCTCCTAGTTTTACTCCTAGTCATTAATGAAAAGCGTACTTTCAAGTCATGTCAAATCCCTCAGTTCTCTTTTAGGAACAAACTTCTTATGTACACTTCCCTTTTGATCACGATCCCATGCCCACCGTTTGAGAAGATTGGCATCCAATCTGTTGTCAAGTATCTGCACAACATAATCTCCGATGATTGGTAAGAATTTCCACCCATGAAAAGAACCGCCCGTAGCAATGTGCAAATTCTGACATCGTGGATGTGCCGAGATTATGAAATCTTGGTCAGGGGTAATTCCATCCCTAATTACCGCATTAGATTTGAGAATAGAGAAGAGCCTTGATCCAACCTACCAACACATGCGAAAAGAATCGAATTTCAGATCTTCAGCCAGTTCACTATAAATCCCTTTCATTACTCGATAACACTCCTCCTGGAGCCCTTTGGGAACGTTATGTTGCGCTTGATCAGCTTCATCAGGCGGAGCTGATATCATATGACCTGAGCGTTGATGGAGTGATGTATTTTTGAGAGTGACATCCAGATAGAATTTGAGAATTCCATCAGTGGGAGGGAGTACTGCACCTGTTTGAGATTTAATATCGTTGTTTGAGCTTCACTTTAGCTACCACTTACCTAAGACATCCCCGACTGCATGATCGAACACCGGGGTATCTTTGATCCTATCGTACTCGGTCTCACTCAAATTGACATGGGCAGATACAATTGCAGCTGCAGTAATCCGATCATCAGCCAGGATGTGGTGCATCTGCGGTGCGGAGTCTGCGAGCAACTTCGCTGTACCTGCTCCAGTTGATAATATGATCTTGTCTGCGCGAAAGGTCCTACCATCCTCCGTCATTACGCCAAGACATTTTCCATCCACTGTCAAAACAAGATTTTCCACGTCTCCCTTGACAAACTTTACACCATTCGCCATTGCCATCTCGGTCACCTTGCGAACTGCTTTTGTAGCCTCAGCCCATCCACTACCTTCATTGATGAAGACTTCTTTCACACCTCTCCAATCCGTCCCTTCAAATAATCCACCATACAAAGTTTTCATTTCATCCGGTCCAACAATCCTAGCTTGATGATTGGAAACTCCCAAATTTTCATAATTATCAATGATTCTTCGTCCAAGACCGGTATCATCAACGATAACAAAGCCAGACTCATGATAGTATGGCTTATACAATGAATCATTCTTCCACATTTCACGGGCTTTGAGCGCTAACTCGCAATAGAATATATCTTCATAATCGGCACGAACAATCTTGTTGTAATCATGAGAAGCAGCAAGCGAACATGGAAAGGAGGATGAACGATCCAAAAGGGTTATTGATGACTTGGGGTGTGCAAGTGAGAGATGATAAGCAGTTGATGTACCAAAGACTCCTGAGCCCACTATGAGATAAGAAGTATCGATAGAGGTTTGAGAGGTCATCATGAGCGTTGTGACGTGAAGTATATGCAAGTTGTCAGCCGAAGCATTAAGCAGCGATATAAGCAGCGATAGTCATTCAAAATGAGAAGACTATAACATGTTTTCATAAATATTTTGTTACCTAGTGTGAGCTGTTTGTCTCTCAATATGTCACGAATGGTTCGTTTTGGACAATAGGATGAATTGAAGTACGATTGCTTCACTTCACCAACATAAATGGGGTGACGCTGATTGATAATTGATCAGTGATATCAGGCATGAGCTATTCCTTATAAGGCACTCACGACTAGAGATTTTGGCGGGGAGAATCCTTATCTTAGCTCCGGCAACCTCCGCTATTATTTTTGAACATTTTCAATTTTATCAATTGATTTCATAGAAAGAAATTCCGTCCGTCACCAAAATTTCACAAAATTTCTCCAAAACACAAAATGCCCAAAGCAATGAGTCCAAAAGAACTCGCCAGAAATGGAAGAAGGCACAATCCTCTTGAAGCAGATTTGACAGCCAGTGGTCCACTCAAAACCAAATCCGGGAAGAGAAAATCTAGAAATGAGGATGAGGAAGAAAAGTTCGTGGATTCGAAATCTTCGCGGAGGATTTTAAAGATAGGTCAAGAACTTGCCGATGAAGACGAAGCCGAAACTCAAGCAGCAAAACCGAATGCAGCCTTTAATTTTGATTCAAGATTTGAGAATGAGGATGAAGAGGATGAGCCAGAATTTGGAGAGGAGGATGGTGAAGAATGGGGAGATGATGATGAGGTTCCAGAACTAGTCGAATTGGCGCCAGAAGACCGCGATACGTTTGGAAAATTTTTCCCAGAGAAAGGCGAGGATGATCTAGACCAAAAGTTAAAGGAAGTTGGTTGGGGAGGGGAAAATGACGAAAATCAAGAGGGACAAGGCACAGATCTGACCGCATTAATTCTAGAGAGAATCGCTCAATTTGAAGCAAAACAATCGGGACAGCCTGGAGTTGGACATGCTGCACCCGAAGATGATGGATTCTTCGTTCATCCTAAGGTTTTGGAAGTTTATACAAAGTGAGGACTACCTTCGCCTTTATCCCGCCCAAGTACTAACAAGAATATAGAATTGGTTTGATATTATCGCGATACAAGTCAGGAAAATTACCGAAACCATTTAAGATTCTACCTACAGTTCCAAATTGGGAACAAATTCTCGAAATCACCAGGCCGGACAAGTGGACACCAAATGCTTGTTACGAAGCAACAAGAATATTCGTCTCAAGGACACCAATTATCGCACAGAGATTCGTGGAAATGGTCCTACTCGAAAAGGTCCGGGAGGATATTTTCGAGACCAATCACTTGAATGTCCATCTTTTCAAAGCCTTGAAGAAGGCACTTTACAAGCCAGCCGCCTTTTTCAAGGGGTTCCTTTTCCCATTGATCGGAAGTGGTACCTGCACACTACGTGAAGCCAGAATTATATCAGGCGTACTTGTGCGAGTTTCGATCCCAGTCCTACATTCCGCCG
This sequence comes from Botryotinia convoluta, assembly GCA_004786275.1. Classification (NCBI taxonomy): domain Eukaryota; kingdom Fungi; phylum Ascomycota; class Leotiomycetes; order Helotiales; family Sclerotiniaceae; genus Botryotinia; species Botryotinia convoluta. The sequence goes on along the minus strand of PQXN01000088.1, from coordinate 19,288 downwards.
CTGCCATCAAAGGACTTTGCGATATTGCAGCTCAAGAATCATCAGCCGGGACCGAAGGTGGTGGAGCTACAAACATTTTTATCAAGGCTTTGCTTGACAAGAAGTACGCACTTCCATACCAAGTCATCGATGCGTTGGTTTTCCATTTCCTACGATTTAGAAGTGTCGACCCAGCCGGTGTTCGACCCGAAGATATTGGATCCGGGATGGAAGGTGTAACCAGTTCTAAAGACGCGAAACTACCAGTCATTTGGCATCAATGTCTTCTGGCATTTGCACAAAGATATAGAAATGATATTACGGAAGATCAGAGAGAGTCGCTGTTAGATTTGATTAATGTAAAGGGACATTCACAGATCGGTCCTGAGGTTAGAAGGGAATTGCTAGCAGGACGTGGTCGTGGTGTAGTTATTGAAGAAGCAGGACCAGCTGTTGATGGTGATGATACTATGATGATAGACTAATTTGTTAAGGAATTAAAAAAGGAATAAAAAGGACAATACCAATTACCCATGACCTATGACCTATGACCTATGACCCATTCTCATTTTAGGATAACAGACCTGCGCTTTATTTTCAAACACTGAATAATGAAAGAAAAGCCGCCTCGTATGACAAAAACTTTAGCAGGCAACCAAAAAATGCACAGCCACAACTGTTCAGCTGGTCATCTTCAAAATCACGTACAACCGCAAGATAACATCTGAACTTTCTCCAAGTGGTTTAGATTTTTAACTATCTATTAGCATACGCATACGCATACGCATAGCAAGTGCAATTGCAATTGCAATTGCTTGATAGTGTGTTCATATCTAGTCTTTAAGCATTACTAGACACCACCAAACACAAACCCCACAATGTCTCACGAAAAATCATCTACATCAACCTCCCACCACACTCCCGGATCATTCGAGCCCACCAATCCTACATCCGAAGCCGATCCCTCATCCTCCCGCCAAAACCACCTCGATACATTGTCTGACTCCAACCCCCACAATCACAACCACAATGACCACTCCACTCCACCCGCCTATTCCACCGCCCTTTCTCCTCCCACACCACTCCGCTCCAACCACCAGCTCCGCTCCCCAGATATCCCAAATCTACCCTATAACCTGTATCTCCCTCCATCATTCACACTTTCAAGTGATAAAACAACTATAACCTCTTCCTCGGCGCATCTGTCTAATCCCGGGACTCTCCTTCCCCTGATCACTTCTCTGTGTACTATTCCTCCTAAACCTATGTTGAGAATAGTGGGTCAACGAATGCATGCCCCGGGCCCGGATTTTGATATTAGGATCAATCTGATGGGTTTGATTGTTGGGGAAGGAGAGCGGAAAATGAACTACATGAAACTCCTTGGGAAAGGCGAAATGGGATGGAGGGGGGGTGTGAGAGAGGCGACGGAGCCTGATTTTGGGGGGAAAGGGGAGAAGGAGCTGGAGGGGTGGGTTAGAGCATTTTGTGGAGATGAAGCGGGTGTTAAGGAGTATGTTTTTCCATTATTGTATTCAATATGCCTATGATTTGCAAGTTGATAATTAACTGACACTACCTAGATTCATACTAACCCGTCAAATCCCCAATCTCTCAACTACACATCTCCAAGGTCTTATACTTGCCCTCATAGCTCAGACAGGATATCCAGGACACACCACCATCAGCTTCCCAATCACGCATTCGAAAGTTGTGGTAAGACCGCCAGACAGAGTGAACTCGTTTTTTAGTAGCGTGGCGAAGGTTTTTATGGGGACGAAGAGATATGAGGTTGTTAGTAGTGTGTGGCCGTTTGCGGATGTGGGGAGAGGGATCGAGGGAAGGAGGTGTGTTGTTATGGGGGAGGAGGAGTGGTTTGATGAGTGAGTTTGGTTTTTATTTCATTTGGGGTGCTAGATTTTAGAAATACTAATTAAGGGTTTTGCTAGGTGGAAAAATGTTATTGGAAGGGCAGTTGTAAAAGGGAAGAAAGGATGGGTAACAGTTGAAGATCGTTTGGAGTGGTTAATGGAGGGACAGGGGAGTGTTGAGCAATGGCGATGGAACGGGCAAGGGTATTGAGAACAGGGAGTTATCGAGGTCTGGATAGAGAGTTCGCTTGTGCCTGTAGACTTTCAGGTTAGAAAATGAATGAAATTGTGTTCGGGCAGGTTCCAGTATCAAGACTTCTAAGCTAATAACAATGGCAACTTCAACCATATCAAAGGTTCAAAATATTAGTGTATATATATTCCGCCTGCAGATAAACTAGAATTGATCAGCGCTTGTCATTCCGATTCCAAACGAATTCTAGTTTCTCTCCCTTCACACTCGAATTAAACCACTCAAAAATCTCAACCTTCTCCTGACAAACCCTCGCGCCTCTCAAAACATCACTTTCTACCACTTTCTCCACCGCCATATAAAGTTCCACCGTAGCAAGATTCCTCGCAATACACGCTCTACTACCTGCACCAAAAGCAAACCAATATTTATTCGCTTCCGGGGTGATATTCCCTTCCAGCCATCTTTCAGGCTGAAATTCATGGGGATTTGGAAAGACATCTGGATTAAAGTGGAGCTCATAGGCAGAACAGCCTACGATGGATCCAGCGGGGAAGTAGACGGATTTGAATGTCCATCCACCGATAGGGACAACGTGAGGTAGACGAGTAGGATTTGCCATGCTAATGCGTAGACCTTCTTTTACTACGGCAGAGAGATAGGGAAGAGCTTGAATTTCTTGTTTGGTGGGAGAATTTGCATTTTCCATGATTTCAGTCCGGAGGATTTCATACCTTCACGATTGTAAATACTTTTTTCATTAAGATTACCAAGGGGATGTTGACTTACTTTTCTGGACACAGCACTAAATATCGAAAGATAGTTGCCATATTCATACCTGTCGAATCCGTTCCAGCAAACATAAGATCTTTGCATGAAGATTTCACTTCAGACTTGCTGAAACCCATATTGAGCAATCGGCCAGGATAATTCTTACTTTCCTTAGGCGTAGATTCCACAAGATTATCCACAAACTGGTCCACCAACTTTATGGAATTTTCAGTATGTGAATCCATCACGAACTTTTCCATAACCCATGATAACCAGATGAAGACTATATTTGGCAAATAAAAGAATCTCCCCACAGCTACAAACGCATCCACAAATGCCGAAGCTGAAAGTCTTTCTCCTTTTTCAGAAGTTCCATTGTAATTCTCTGAAAACAAATGTGTAGAAATAGCATCCAGTGCCAAACTCCTCGCCAGATTCAAACAATTGACTGGTTCTCCTCCTTCAGCATCCTCCTTCATTCTCCTCACCATATTTTCTACACACCCATACAATGCAGCCTCATTATCCCTAATACTTTTCGTCGAAAACAAGGGCATGACTGCTTTTGCTCTCGGAGCCCTAAACTCCGCATCTGTAGTCGAGAATATCGTCTTATGACCATCGACATCAAAATTGACATAACAAGGAGCTTTTGGAAATCCGCCTTTAGATATATAGATAGGGGTTATGGCATCTGCATCTGCGATGTCGATTTCGGATGGAGAGACGCGGACAATGGGACCATATTGGTTGTGGAGTTTGTGGATGCAGCTTGCTTCGTCGCCGATGTAGGCGTGGTAGTGGAGCCAGAGGGATGTGAGTTTGGGGAGGAGTGGACCGGGGATGTGGGAGAGGGGGTGCAGGGTGCAGCGGTAGGTGCAGCGGAAGAGGACGGATAGGATTGTAATTGTTATTAGAACTATGAGAGGGTTTGTGGTTAATTGTCCTAAAACCTGCTCGAGAAGAGCCATGGCGAGTATGAGTTGCAGAAGAAAGGTCAATTGAGTAAGGTAGGGTCTGCGAGGGTTTAAGTAGGGAGGACGAGAGTTGTATGACTGATATCGATAATAATCGAGGTGAGTTTATGGATACTTCGATGACTCAATAATTGATATGACTGAATATGCCCACCAATGAAACAATAGCCATTTGTACCGCGATAAATAATACTATCTAGGAAGTTCAACCCATCTTTTTGCACTTCATGCATGAAATTATCAATACACACACATGTGGTACTTTGTGCCCAGTGGAGTGAGGGGTAATAAGGTCCAGAATGGATAACAAAATGTTATCGCAACTCTCATAGTAATACCCAGCTTGGAATGGACATCATAATTCTCTAGAATTTGTTAATTTGCCTCCAAAAGTGTGGTTTCCCTTTGTATATTGTCATGGCATCAATCATATAATTATTATATTGCTTTGTTTTGAGCGTGAACGCATTTGGGCTTCTCTTGAGCTTTTTGGCGTTATGGTTCCAAGACGCGTATGCTGACAAATACCCTGGAACATTCGCTTTCCATAGCAATCTGGCGATGTCAGAAAGATTTCGACTTAAGTCGTTCCTATTGTGTTATTAACTGCTCGGTCTTTGTATAATTAACACAGGTGCTATGACTGGAAAATCTGAATTTAAGTTATCCAAATTGAGCTCATCATTTCTTCAAAGTGACGATAACATTAACATCAAAACAGCTATTGTATACACGAAGACTTCATCAACCAAGCGGCATTAAAATGTGTGAAACTGCCTCTTATAAGATTCCTTTGTGCTCGAGTTGCCAGATGCAATGCTTTTTAACAGAGAAAATTCTCGATCATCACATCGCTATCAACCGAAAGTTACAGCCCCAGTATCCACAAAAGGAAGTTGTTTACATCACTTTCCTGCCTCCCAAATCATAATATTTACCACTAAGAATTCGTGGCCCAACCTTTCCTTTGATCACCTCCCTCTACCCCTTCATTGCTCGCTTACTTGCTTCGAACATTTGTAGCTGTACATGTACAATACTACCTAAAGCTTTCGATGAATGACCGTAAATATTCACCATTCTTTAGCTGCATTTATGTACTCTTGAAGTTTGTCTCGTTCATCCAGTGCCCACAGCTCTTTCTCATCTGACGCTGTCGGATCCCTTGTTAACCAAACAAGTGCTTTTCTAGCTCCCCGCGCATATTCAATTAATTTATTTTTGTAAAGACTCGTGCATTTCGTTAGCAGTGTGAAAAGCTCTGCTCTCAATGCTGGTTTCAGAGCAGCTCCAAGATCATCATGGAGCATCTGATTACACAATGGCTCAAATGAAGCAACGTCCATATATGCCAATGGCGCTCGAGCTCTTTGTAATTTTGCTTCAAAGACGGCTTTGTTCTTTTGTGCGCTCGACGCATTGTCCGCAACGACAGTCGCGTAATCGGATTCTAGAGAGAGCTCTCTGCGACTGGCCCAGTAGGTATCGATGCTATTATTATAGTACCGTTTCAGATTTCTAACATTTTCCCCTTCTATGAATTTAAGTGATTCGACAAGCTTCAATAGATTTGCTCCGAAATGTAGAGAGGGGTATGATATCAATTTATAGTATCGGTATATCAAATGCTTCGTAATCCACTGGCTAAGAAATCACCCCACTCGGGGTAGGGGTGTGAATATAGTAATTTATATCGGAATCCAATATTTCAAAAAAGTTCGCAGGTAAATATTTATGCAATCAAGGTTAGCAACAATCTTTTCGAAGAGTGTTTTGATAATCTCACCATTCAAGCACCAATTAATTATGCTCACCGCACGTAAAGTCCCGAGAGCATGTCAGTCATGTAGATCCCAACTTCTTTCTCTTTTCGAATATGGATTCACAAGACCCACTGCTTCGACAGCCTCTACACATTCAAGACTTCGCGATATCCGACATCGATCAATTCAGCCTCGCCCTAATACCTTGCGATTATTTTCAACGACTCTTACTCGATCAGATGAGGCTCGAACGACCGCAACTACACCAGGGCCCGAAGTGAAAGCCACAGAAGCAAGGGCAACAGAAATTGAATCGTTCGTCAGGCAGGCTAGACAAACATTTGGAGAAACTTTGCCAAAGGATTATCTATCTGCTGAGGAATATCAATTATATGAGCGATTGTACGGTGCGCCACTGCGTGAAACTAGGCCGGAGGATTTAGAATATCTGCAGGTTGAGGAAGAGGATATTGGAGAGGATGGGCCATCTAGGAATGTTCTTTTGAGAGAGAACGCTGATGGTGAATTTGAAGAGATTGAATTCGATCCAGAGCTGGGGTTTAAGGTTGTGGAAGATGGCACTGACGGGTTTGCTTCTGCCAGTGAGGTTGAAGAATTGGGGGTTGAAGAAGAAAGCGAACCTGATATGGAATTGGAAGGCGAGGAAATATCAATGGCAACAGAGACTTCTGCGGGAACGGATTCTACTAATTTAATATTTCAAGCTCAAAATCAAAGAGAGGTAGATGCTATCGCACGGTTACAACGCGATATGGATGAAGCAATGGCACGAGCAGCAGAGCAAGAAGATACTGTTTTTGACGAGGACTACGAGGAGGAAGAATCGTCGGAAGAATCCGAAGAAGAATTATTTGAGGACCCCGAAGAATTTGAGGAAGACGAATACGATTCATATGTTAGCTCGGACGAAGTTCGTACACATCCGCATACTAGGACCGCTAGATTTGGCACATCCCCAAGTACTATATCACTGCCGAAAGAACAATTTGTTACACCAATTACCGAACTGCTAGAGAGAACAAGCATGAAACACGTCACAGAGGCTGCACAGAAAGCATTTGGTGGAAAGTGGTTACCATATTCTTCTTCTACTCCAAACGTAGGAAAGCTTAAGCTTTTACCACAAAAACATGTTGGGCTTGATGCTTCACAACACAGGATGAGCGAAATTGAAGCAGATGCATATTTGGCTGGTGTAATGTCAGGTACTTATACTTCTGTTATGAGTACGCTGGTTGAGGTACGCAAACGATTAGGGTCCGAATGGATTCGTGAAATGTTGTTCAGGGAGGGTGGTCAAGGTCCACGAATTCTCGATGCAGGAGCTGGTGGGGCTGGTATTGTAGCATGGCAGGAAATCTTACGAGCCGAATGGGATGTATTGAAAGACGATGGTATTGTCGAAGGAGACGTACCTCCATCTGGGAAACACACAGTTCTCACTGGAGCAGATACATTACGACACCGAATTTCACGATTTCTCGACAATACTACTTTTCTTCCAAGACTTCCTGATTATGTCCATTCATCCAGTGGCGAGGCTCAACTTGACGGTGGACCTGCGCAACCTAGGAAAATGTATGATCTGATTATCGCCCCGCATACCTTATTCCCACTGAAGGAAGATTATCGCCGGAAACACATGGTACAGAACCTTTGGTCAATGCTTGATCCCAAAGGAGGTGTACTTATCCTGATAGAAAAGGGCTTACCACGTGGATTCGAGGCTATAGCAGGCGCTCGTTCTCTTTTGCTCGACTCACATATCTCTTCACCTGGTGTCGAAAATGTCGAAAAAGAACTTCAATCTCTTTCAGACAACGAATCACGGTTCGCGGAAAAAGAGGAGGGTATGATTATTGCACCATGTACTAATCATACGAAGTGTCCAATGTATCCAGTCCCAGGCCTTACCCCTGGTAGAAAGGATTTTTGTCATTTCGAACAGCGATATCTCCGTCCCCCTTATCTACAGAAGATTTTAGGTGCTTCTTCTCGCAACCACGAAGATGTTAGATATACTTACCTGGCGGTACGAAGAGGTGTTGATGCTAGGAAAGAAGAAGCTATTCTACAAGGAGATGCTGCAACTGACCAATCTTTTGCCGGATATGAAGAGCATAATTTACCGGATGGCCCAGAAATGCCTGAAGAGGATGATATACCATTCCATCCATTATCACTCCCACGATCCATGCTCCCACCTCTCAAACGTCGTGGACATGTCACCTTGGATGTTTGTACACCATCGGGTAAGTTGGAACGATGGACAATCCCTAAAAGTTTTAGTAAAGTAGCGTACCGCGATGCCAGGAAATCCAAATGGGGAGATCTTTGGGCACTTGGTGCTAAGACGAGAGTTCCCCGGCAACCTAGATTAGGAAGGGGAGGAGAAGGTGCAGTCAACAGTAAGGGATCCAAACCCGGAAAGGCCCTCAGTAAATCAGCGGCCAAGAAGAAGAAGAACAAGTTTAATATTATCATGGGCCGTGATGGTATGGAAGGTCTTGAGGAAAGTAGAGATTCGAAGAGAATATTCAAGCCTGAGAAGAGAACAAAGGGGGGACGATTTTTTAAGCCGAAGAAGCCGATTACCGAGGATGACATATAAATGCTTTCTTTTTTCATACTACTTTTCACGAAATTATACCATGTATGCATAGTATGGGCAATTTCTGGGACATGTAACTATGGTTCTCTGCTCCACAATTTGATTACAACTTCACACCCTAATGGAAAGCTGCTTCCATGACTTCTAGAAAAGAAAAAAGTCTCCGTTTGTATTCTCACGCACTTTGAGTTGCTATACGAGTATCCGCCTCGCACGGCGGGAAAACTTCCAAGATATTATCAACCTCAACCCCTGAAATACGGATTATTTTGACATTCAATTTCCATTTCCAATTCGATGTTCCACCATGGATGAATGAGTGGGCCAATCGATCAACACCGCCACTTGGTCTGTGATTTTCACGACGCTCGAACTGAACCACGATTGAATATGAAAGCAAAAGGTATTTTTGTAGAATTTTCGAACACATTGTTTCAGTATCTATTTTGAATTGTAAACAAAGAGGATCTATGAAGGATTCTGTCACACGGCGTAGTAGAGCGTTTAAGCATGGATCTCAATATGCATATAATTATTATACAGTGTCTATACCCCTTTTTCTCAAGGCCAAGCTTTTGTTCAGGTACAGTCTTGATCCACCAAACCAGGTACCGGATAAGCGAACGAATCTAATCAAATCTCTTCCACTTCACTTGCCTCATAGCCACAATTCTTATCTTATTTGCGGCTAGATAACCAATAGATCCCCTTCATTTTTGACATGGAGATCGACTGTTTAGAAAAAAGTGCCGCTGCATAGATCCTCAATTTTAACCTCATTTACTACAGTAGCACTATTGTACACATCAATTTCTAATTCTCGTTTCCATATTTTCTATCAATCTAATGATCGAAAGGTAGGTTGCCATTTAAGAACGGTAAGGTATACTTGGGGTCCGAATATTAATAATGTCTTACCTGCTGCTGTCAATGCTTCTGATGTTTTTTCTTGGTACCAATAAACATCTGGTATTTTGATTATTGTCTGTCTTTCAATGTCTAGTTACCCTTCTGTATGATATTGATTGATATATTGGTTGATTAGCAATTCACCGCCATCATCATCTATCTTTGTCATTCATTTACCAACGCCGGATTGTTCGGTATTCACTCTCATTAATACAATTTCTTTCCCTAATTTTACTCCAGTTTCATTCTTTTTGACCAATTCTTGCAGGTCCTCTCCGATTGTTTATAGAGTGAACTATTTTTTTTTTGTTTATTTGTTTCCGTGGAAAAGCTGTTGCGTGCGCACGAAAAGTGCAGATATACCTAATTAACATGGAATACCATCTCTCCTTTCTTTTGTTGCCGGCGGTGAGCTGGGCAGCTGTAATTTCAACGCCAGCTTCTGCTGATAGAAATGCTGATATCAATGAGTATGTACCAATTACCAAGATTCAACATCATACATATCTCAATCTACCTCATTAATACAATGCTAATTATGTATCTCGCAGAATTAAATCGAACCCCCAATCCTCACCAATCTGCACATCAAACTGCAACGTCCCTTCATCATCCTCTCAAACCCTCGAACTCCGCGACTACGAATACCATAGCAACACGCATTCATTTCACCATGCCAAATACGACTCTGATCCTCCATCCGGTCCTCACATTCCCACATCATGGAAAGTAGCTATTGGCGTTAATGCCTTCGTACTCCTCATTACGGCATCGATATTAGGAATGCTAGTCTGGATACTCAGGAAAGAATACAGGAAGAGGAAATTACTACAAGGAGATCCGGGATTTGTGGGCGCGAAAGATGGATTTGGGAGGAGAATGAAGAGCGCACGGAATGCGAGGGGGATGGGAAATGCGAGGAGTGGGAGAGCGAGAGCTTGGAGTTATGATCCGATTAGGGAGGAAGAGGAGGAGGGCGAGAATCTTGGGGAGGGGGTTAGATTGGGGGGTTTGGGTTTGGGAGTGAACGGACAGGGGCCAATGACTATGCCGTTGGGTATGAATAACACATTAACTCTTCCCGGGACTGGCATTGAGAAGGAAACTCCAGAAAACGCAAAAGGAAAAGGAAAGGAGGGCACGAAAGCAAAAAGAGCATGGAGGGGGAAACATGTACGATTTTCAAGCTGGGGAGGAGAGATCGATGCGAGGGATACGCTCGGGGCTGTGGCTGGAAGTAGCGGGAAGGAAAATGGGATTGCGGCTCTGAGGGCGGAAACGCATGAATATGTGCAGACGCCTTAGGTCTGTGGCATTTATGCTGAGAGTTGTGTCTATGAGGGGTACCCCACCTTAGATATTTTTGTTTATATGAAGTGGAGATTGTACAGATGTGTGTGGAGCGGAGTATGTATATTGGGATGCGCAGCTAGACAGAGGGGGGATATCTGTGCATTAGTGGCGTTCAGTATTCATCTATTCATTCAAGTCATTCAAAAATTAGCGGGATCAGGCGGGAGTTTTCACAGTAATTTATTTCATTTTCGTCCGAAAGAATCAGTTTGCAAATCCCTCTTGTCCACTCCGCTCCTCTCGTCTCCTCTCCTATCTAATTCCAGACCAAATCCCCCCTTTGATCAAACAATCTCTCGAAACAGATTCGCCACCCCCCTCTCTGATGTCTGAAGATACCCAACTGTTGCACATCTACAAATCGGTCCGGAGCGCCGGGGACAATTGCCGGCAAACTACATTTTCTTTGTTATATAATTTTCGAAATACAAGATGCGAGACCAGAAAGTCGATGCGACGAACAAAGAACAAAATTCGGCTTTTGCGATTGTGGGCTAATGTGCAGAGGATGTCACAACCTTTCGGATATTCCTTTGTTGGTGTGAGGATAGGGGATAGGGGGGAGACGAACAGTGTTCTAAGTCAAGGAGTAAGGCTTTGTGGTGATGCTTACTAGTATCCTAGATGTTGAAGCTAGGGAATAAGAAATCGATGTTGGAGAGGATGGGAAATTAGGATCGAGATGAGTTTTAGAGCTTTGTTCGTTGAGAGGAGGGGGAATTTTTGCTTTTTTCGATGGATGGATTAAGTGGAGTGATGTTAGAGGAGGTTAATTGGCAGTTTGTTTCACACTATCTTTTAGAGAACACAATTGAAAAAGTAGGTTTGGTGAAACATGCAACAAAACGATCTGATCCTTTGTTTCTTTTTTTTTGTTTAACTAAAATAAGCTACTGAGTCTTGATCTGGAACACTGGCTTTATTTCGGAGTTTTTCTACATGTATGATCATCTTGAGAATGCCCCTGAGAATGGCATATGATATATAGAAGTCGTCCAGCATAGGGGTACGGAATATAGTTCATTGGAAAGACAATGTGGTTTCTATTCTTTATTTCACGGTATTACTCCTTGAAGCAAAAGATCTGATGACGACGCTACCCCTATATATCTTCACTACTACACTGCTGTCTAAACATTATTCCTCGCTTTTAAATAAAGCAATATGATCCACAAACCCCGCAATATTATCAGAATAATTCGCAATATCTATCCCATCGATAGTGATCATACTCGTGATACCTACTGTATTCAGGTTGTAAATGCCAATATTCGAGCTATCCCCCTCAAGACTGAAGATTCTAGCTTGACAAGCTTCGCCATTTCCTTGGGCAGAACATGCTGGTCCAGATATTAGTCAAGTAGTCAATCGAGATAGGTTAATAAAACTCACAGGTACTATAATTATCAAAGAAACTGTACATTCCAGCGCCATATACATAAACATGCTCGCTGTCAATAATTCGTAGACCCCATCCTTCCGCACAATTTTCTCCCGTTGCATTTCCACATGAGCTGGCAAAATCAGGATCGTTCCATTCATTCAATGCTGGAAAGGGGTAAATCGCAATGGGGTTCGGTTGATAATAGGCAGTTTCCGTCTGAATTTGTCCCGCAAAAATATCTCTCGTACTATCAAATTGATATTGATATAAAGTATGATGCTCAACGGCAGTCCCAATAAGCCATATAACTCCTTTTCTAGATTCGCAATAAAGTCCACGGCCTGCGTAAATTGTGATTTGAGATAAATTAGGGTCGTCGATATCGTGATCGGCAACCCAAAACCAGTTATTTTCTAGGTAAAGACCGGATGCATGCTTGGTGATGTGCATTGACATGAAAGCAGCTCTGCACTCAAGAACAATCCCAGTACTATTAGCGGTAGCGGGACAGCGGTCCAACTGGAGATCAGAACCCACGAATCCACCAATACGCGTATGGACATCCCAAACTCCGGAAGGAGACCACGCTGGACTGGCTAGATTCCATTGAATCAAAATGGCTCCTCCCATATATCCTTGTGTCGAAACAATCGTATCTGACCATTCAACAACACCTCTCTCCAGGGGGAGGCCAACTTGGACAACAGGTTGAGGATGAACAATTTCTGTGAAAAACGATCCCGATCCCATGATGACTGGATAAGATTCACCGACAATCCTCGAACGGGATGGAATATGAATAGTCGACGTGACCATGTAAACTCCACTATCGATATAAACAATCTTATTGGCGACGGCCGCGAGTGCGAACACATAGTTCAATGCCTCCGTGTCATCAGTGACTCCATCTCCAGTAGCACCCGCTGTACGGACTGAAACGAACTCAGAAAGCGGAAAGTCTTCATACTGAGGCTTTGAACGGGCGTAGAACTTTCCACGGGGGGAGAGAGACTCAGAGCGAGGAAAGGGAACAATATATCCCTCAAAGCGGGTAGAGTTATTTGGCGTATATTCGTTTCCTTCTCCCCATCCATTGATGATCATTGATTGGTTGCTAGTTCCAGCCAAAACAGTATTTTGCGATTCCTGTATGGCAATTGGAACATTCGTCAAATGGATATTATCAAGAATAAGATTTCCAGCTGCCTCTGGCAAAGATGAATTATTGTAAGCTGTGATGATAGCGACATCAGTATCTCTGAAGCTACTGTCAATTAGTGTGACAGACACTACAGCTTGGTCTGATGATCCGCCTGAGGATATATTTAAGCCAGTGGTACAATTGTTGATATTGATTCCCATATATGTCCATCCCCAGTCCCAGATTTGGTCAATGGCTGTTACAACATTATTGAAGGTTAAGTTTCGAACTGTAAATTGCTGGTTGCCAAATACGGCCCCTGTTTTGCCGCCATTGAAGATCAAATCATTCATGAAGCCACCGGAGCCTATTTTGTGTAAGCGTGGAGCATTGGAGTTATGACAATCAACGAAGTGGGTGGCTATAAGGTGCGAGAATCGCCAGGTTACCAACATACCTCCTTCGATGAACAAGCCTTGCTGCTGAGTTCCAATTGCATCGCTCATTTGAAAGACAATATTCTGTAGACTGGTTGCTTGTGCAGTAGGCCAGTGGATTCCATAGGCTGAAGAATTAGACGGAATTTCCGTCAGATCCAACACCAGATTACGAATTTGACGATAGAAGACGTTTGTGGCTCCAAAATTGAGTCCATTGGCTCCATATGTATCTCCATCAATCAAACCAAATCCAGTGAATCTTGCAGTAGCCTTAATTACTGGGAGTTGGTTTGGATTGCCTATAATCTGAGTGATGTAGTAATCAACGATGGAAGATGAGATGATATATGTCCCAGCTGGAAAATAAACCGTGGCGGGAGTTTTTGTTGTAGATTGACAGTCGCCAGGCTTACATCTTCCGCCGGAACTGATGGCTTTATTGATAGCAGCAGTATCATCTGTTATACCATCCCCTTGACGATGTTAGAAAGCACTAATAAATGGGTATAGAAGTATGATTATATTAACCTTTGGCACCGAAATCTTTCACATTGCGGAATACTTGATATGAGGTGTCGTTAAAGTTGAAAGGGGCAAGTCCCTGATGAGCGATGTCCTCGAGCCAATATGATGGTGAAGAAGAATTCCTTGTCGTGGTGACATTATTAAATTTCCCAAGCGAACTGGATATAGCCAATGAGCCCTTGACTGACGCAAGCTGAATGGTAGTAGTAGTAGAGGTGAGAATCGAAAACACGCTCTTAAATAATAGGTTTAAAGACAGAAATAGAAAGAAATGATAGACGCCCATATTTGTAAGGCGTTTCGAATGTTTTGGAATCTAAGGAAAGTTCATTCTGTGAGCGAATCAGGTATGAAATTGGAAAGAATTATAAACAGGCAAATGAATGTCGACGTCTTGTTTGGTCAGTTAAAAAGAAAAAAGAACAAAAAAAACATTAAAGACATGGTAATAAAAATGTTGATATAAAAGCAAGTACAAAATGAACTAGGTCAATGCGGTACCATTGTCACTTCCTAATAGGAAATCTGGATCACCTAGCTATCCTATCCAATATTTGTGGAAGTGACACAACTGTATTCGTACTACTCATCTCCACCTATCTTTGCGCATGTTATCGCCCGTCTTACCTTGACGCTTTCGACTGCGACAGGAACATCGATAACGGTGTCAATCCTGTCGAGTGGCCAATGTCCAAATTAAGATTTACCTCAGGTCCATAAGAATCAAGTCTATCAGGGGCAGATGATGTCAATTACATATGCAGCTGAGGGAGAACTATTTTGGGAGATTCTGATCATCGAATGATCGTCGAATATTGAAACTAGACAAATACCAGTTCTTCAACGAAGTATTCGGAGCTTGGAGCACGTATGTCATTACCCAACATCGTGCGAGGCTTTTCACTATCTGAAAATACGGCATGGCGGTCCAAATTGTTGGATCGACCTTTTTGATTTCAGTTCGGGGAGATTTTGTTCTGTGAAGTGGAGGGAATGTCGTGGAGCGTGTGTTGAGTCGTTGACGCGTCAGGCTTGGTCATGTGATCAGGACCTTGTCAACAACGAATAAAATCACCAAATACAAAACACACTTCCCTTAATATTGAATGAGATTTGATTGTAGGTACGATTAGATGTATTGTAAGATTGAATAAAGTATCTACACATTATACGCTTCTTCCATCTGTAAATGTAATACAAGGGATAGTCTTGACTCAAAAGGGTCCGATGTGTTTTGGATTCGATGGGTTTAACCTTATACGGTTTCAGATTCGTTTTTGTAAGATTTAAAAACATCGCAATCTTCGGTCTATCCATCACATTCCAAGAAGTACGAGCTCTAGTTACCATTGACCGAAGAGAGTTGGATGCTATTCTGATCTCTATGCACTCATTACTCGTTCATTAAAGCTCTAGTTTCTATACCGATTCTATCCTTTCCCGTTACCATTCTATCCTCTGTACCTTTTAGCCATTTACTGTATGTTGTCATTACTCGTTAACCTGGTGCGCTGTACCATGGCGATATACCATGGAAGCCATCCATAAAACCCTCTGCCCAATTCTTGAAATGTCATCTCATGCCAAATCACGATAGTGATACAGTAGAACTCGAAGCCGGGGTATCTACCACAACCCTTGAAGTAACTTTCATATCATGCTTATCATCCTTTTCGCATTTCCCCTCATCCTGTGTTCCCAGATACTCCACGGGCCCCAATTCCACAACTCCACCACCCGTGACTGCACCCTTCCTATCTCCTTTCCTAAAACTAGCATCGATTTCCTCCAAACTCTTCCCCCTCGTCTCCGGCATCCAAAACACTGCCACAACGACTGTCACTAAAGCCGCACTTCCCCACAACCAATAACATCCACTCGTACTCTTTGACAGAAAGATAGGCGTCGTAAATGCTATTATCCAATTCACCACCCAATTAGCACTCAATCCCAAACTCGTTGCTCCGGCTCTCGTTTTTGCACTTTGAATCTCGGCCACGTATACTCTAAAGGTTACGGCCCATGTGGCAGAAAATATAATGGCGAAGAGGTAGATGCAGATGATAACGACCCAGCGACCGGCGCCATAGGAGGAATGTACAGAATCGGAGGCATAGAGAGAGGCGATGATGAACATAACGATAAATTGACCGTCACCACCGACGATGGTGCTAGTCCTGCGACCCCATTTATCGGCGAGGATAAAGGTCGGGATAGTTGTAAGGAAGATTAGGAGAGCGGAAATTCCAGAAGCGAGAAAGGAGGCCGTCGAGGAAGTTAAGCCGGCGGATCGAAAGAGGAGGGGTGCGTACTGATTTTGTCAGATCTGAGACGTGAGAGAATAGGAATAGATTGGAGAGGCATACATATAAAACACCATCAATACCAGCCGCCTGCTGGATTCCCATCAAGAATAACCCCAAAACTGTCCTTTTCCACGCATCTGGTGCAAAAACCGCGAACATATCTTTCGCTTTTACTTCTTGGTCCGCCTTTTCAGTATCGTCTACATCATCGTCCACCGTTTCTCTCTCTTTTTCCGGGAGGTTCAAATCTGACCATACCCGCTCCGCTTCCTCAAATTTTCCTCTTGCCGCTAGCCATCTTGGACTTTGCGGTAAAAATAGCATAGTGCTGGCCGTGAACAAGAATGCGATAATTGCTTGTACCGCAAATGGTAATCTCCAACTCAAACTTGATTCTATTCCCACAGAACCATAACACATAAAATAGCCTACTAGAACCCCCATAGTGGTGACGAGCTGAGGAAGACTAGCCAGAGTACCTCGTTGGGAAGGTGGTGATATCTCGGTGATGTAGACGACTAATGTGCTTAGGAAAAAGCCCTCGCCAAATCCCTTGATAGCGCGCCCGATGAAAAGCTGAGGAAGATGGAAAGAAGAACATTCGATAGCAGCGCCAATGCCAAAGATGAAGGAGCCGATTGCAGTAGCTGCTAAGCGACCAAGAGCATTGGCCAAATGACCAGTGAACATTGAGGAGAGAGCTGCGGGGATGAGGATTGTGGAGACAACGAGACCATGCTGGAGAGGGCGGATTGCGTTAGTTTTAGTTGGGCAAGACGGGCGACGGCAAAATAATGAGAAGAAGGGGGGTAGGGGTTACGCACAACTGTTGATGAGAGTTTGCCGAAAGTCTCGTCGAATTGAGGCATCACTGTTAGAGGAGCGATAGTCCCCGTATCAAGACCAAATAGAATACCACCGATTGATATAATGATGGATGCTTGTATGTATTTTGGGGGCGTAGTTAAGCATTTGGCAAGCCATGGCTTGCAGGACGAAGAAATGGTCATTTCTTCGAGATCAAGGAGATTATGAGATTATGAAGATGTATTGAAAAAACGTTCACTAATGGAGGGGTTCAATATTGGAGAATAAGAGAACGATTGAAGATACAACTATGTGAGAAGGGAATAGAGGTTAATATAGAGATGTACTTATCTTCAACTCTTACACTATCACTCACTGTTTCCACAGAATATTGGAATATCTAGATACAAACGCAACATTGATAATTTGATATTGCGGACAACCTGCCTGCTCGCATTTCTTTTTCGAACGATAAGGCATTATTGTGGATATTTTTGAGGATAAGAAAAATATCTTCTGTGTTTGATATAAGCTTAACTTACCTTATCGACACAAGTAGCTAGTCAGGAACTCTTCAAAAGAATCCGAAAATAGTGGAGAGGTGAAGCTGGGAAACTTTGCCGATAGGGTAGAACTGTTTGTGCCTAAGCGGTCAGGTTTCTTGGGCATGACCACATCATGAAATCCCGACTGACACTGGAAATATATACAGTGTAGAGAACTCAAGTCCAATCTTGATCCTTCATTCGAATGCTGTAGTATGCTTCAAGGCGAGTGGTCTACTAAAGGCCTAGAAAGTCGGAGTTGTCTTTTGAGGAGACGTCTACACGTGACCTAGTAAGACATACAAGAAATCCCTACATAAGATAGCTCCACCTCGGAAGACTTTCCTTTCATTCATTGGTTTGCCACTACCTATAGGCTCATAGCAATGTTCAGAACTCCAGATTCGATGTTAAAGTTATCATTTTAAGTGATTTTGATGCTGTTAGTAACTCCCACTCACGCACGAAACATGAATTGACGAGCGAGCCCCTTCATTGTCTGGCGAGGAATTGAATTGACACCCAGATTACCGAAGCTATTTCTGGAGACACCACGACTAGGTACATGAGCTAAGGATGTCATGGCTTAACATCGGAATAGAAATAAAACTTGTATGGAAAAATACTTTACCGAAACGAAGTTTTCAAGTTAAGAAGACTGTTTGCAGCTATCTCGAATCTTTCGGGATAAATTTTTAAATGCACCTTGCGAGCTTACCTCAATCCATCTCGCCTCATCACAACATACACTTATAGGGCATAGGTTATCGCAACTCTGTCAATGAAGTGTGTGCAGATTGCTCCTGTCACGACTACTTATTTTCCTATTCCAGTGTTTCCAATAGTCGGGACTGCAAGTCCATTTTACGATTCCAGTTTTGAGATTCTGACGATAGTATCATCGATTTCATAAATTTATTCTTTCAAATTAACAATTGACATTATTTCAACATATGAAATGATTTTATTGTTTAAAAGGGATTGAATACTCCAAAGCTTTCGATTATTGGACTGCAACCCGGACTATTGGACACACTGTCGTATCCTGTCTTTTCCCTAAGGAGATGAGATAGATTTTCTCAGATGCTCTTAAAATGAAAAACTAGTTGGAGCAACATCCGTGATGGTGTTTGTGTGAACGTAAGTGAATGACTTCAATTCAATGGCTACTATACTACATCTAAGCGAATTCGAAAGAGACTAGCTCTTTCCGTAGCGCCTATATAAGGCCTACTACTTTCTACATAGCTAGCTCTTTAGACAGAATACAATATAGACATTTAGGACCTACAAATTGTAGGTGCTACGTCTTCCGTATCCTCCTCAAACCAACAAAAAGCCTACTAATAGAATTACCCAAATAAAATACCTCAATATCACGGTGCAGGTAGAGAGGATCTAGGTACTAGATAATATATGTGATATTCTATAAAGAGGGAAGAAGGTAGCTGGAAGAGCGCGAACTATATAGGTGTAGATGCCTAAGGCATTCATGTGACTACGCTAGTGAACCCGTGACACTCAAAGTCTTTCATAATTTCTAATATCTACTATATTATACTTTCTCAATAATTCATCTTCCTCAAATATATTGTTATATAACTATTTATAATCAAAAAGCTAATAAGTATAAAATTACTTTATTATAATAGAAATATTTATTATAGATTTATTTTATTATAAAAAATTATA